>JAHSPW020000012.1:21804735-22047235 GCA_019985065.2 Arctostaphylos glauca | reverse complement strand
TATATATATATATATATGTATGTATATGCAACTTTATCCTCTGCAAAATTTTGGTGTCAGAAGAAGATTTGTTACTTTGACTAATACATTTCGAACATGCATGTGCATTTCAATTTATATTCCATAAAATCCCAAGACTTGTAGCTTACATTTACAGTTGCATGTCCCCATCATTCTGGAAATTAAATTAAATTCCCAACAAACTTATTGACTAACTCCATAAGTTATTAATTAAGTGGCACAGACAGTTCTTCTTCCTCGTCATTATTTATTCATCACAAGGTCCTTTCAATTCCATATCCACTTTTCTCCCACAGTACTCTTGAGAAGAGAAAACAGAAGACATGGCATTCAAGTGCATCCCATGGATTCTTTTAACTCAACTCCTCATGCTATCTCTCGAATGCCAAGGGAAAGTGCCTGCTATTATAGTGTTTGGAGATTCATCTGTTGATGCTGGAAACAACAACCAGATTCCGACGATTGCTAGGAGCAATTTCGCACCTTATGGTCGCGACTACGTGGGGGGCCGCCCAACGGGGAGATTTTCCAACGGCCGAGTACCTACGGATTTTATATCGGAGGCGTTCGGTCTCAAGCCAACCGTGCCGGCATACTTGGATCCAATGTACAATATATCTGATTTTGCTGTTGGGGTGACATTTGCCTCGGCTGGAACTGGCTATGACAATGCTACTTCTGATGTGCTAGTGAGTCTTTGATTTTAACTAGATTTTGTCACCAAGTTTCCCAATTTGTCTTGGCTGGAACTGGCTATGACACTACTTTTACTAGATGCACCTCAAATGTAGGAAATATTGAGACAAATTTGAGAAAAAAGAAAGAGGCCAGGTGTCATTTAGGCCAAAAGGATACTAAACATGATTAGGGTATAATCCTAAACCGACAAATCGAACCAAACTGGAAAATCAAACCAAATCAACAATTTAATCCGGTTTTTGAGCTCAATCACTCGATTCGATTCGATTCGGTTTAGTTTTTGCAGAAAATTTCGGTTTGATTTTGGTTTTCTAGCTTTAAACACCGGCACAAACCAAACCGAACCGGAATAAAAAAATATTTTTTGGTTATAATTTATATTTTTTCTCTAAGTTGTATTTATTTCATAATATATGTATTTTTTGATATTCTTTATTTTTTTTAATCTGTATTCTCTTAGTTTTTTGCAATATGTATTTTTTTACTTTGAAGAAGAACTAGAAAAAAAATAAATATAGCCAGAATTTAATTCTCCATTGCCGTCATAATTAAATAGGAGAGAAATTTTATTTCTCTCTACATTTTTATAAAAGAAAAAAAGGAGGAAGTTTTTCATTTCTATTTACCCAGTTCATATTTTTGTTTCGTGTGTTCCCGGGAGAAATTCGATCTCTTCAATCTCGGATACCATCTAAATAATTGTGGCCAAAGAGTCAAATAGGTCAAGAAGAAAGACTCTAAGGTCGGGTTGGATGACATACTTCTTGGTTGATCCCACCACAAATAGAGATTCGTTAAACTTAACTCTTCAATAGCTCAAATGATTATTTTTTAATAAAAAAATCCTAGTTTTTTGAACATATGACTTGATAAAACTAAATTGAAAACCGGACCAAAACCAAAATCCAAACCGAACTAAACAGAAATAATTCGGTTCGATTTCGATTTTGGTTTGAAAAATCCTAAATCAAAATTTTCGATTTGGTCCGAGTTTTTCCTCCAATCAGACTGATTACACCGCCAAACATGAAGAACTTGTTTCGTGTTTTTCTTTTCTTTTCTTTTCAAAAAGTTATTTATTTACAATTTTTCATTTCCTAGTTTTTCGAGGATTTATGTCCGGTAATTATCTGATATGTGTAAATACAAAATACTGTGTATATCTAGAGATTAATTAGTCACTCCGTAATTCAAATATTTTTAGGCTATGTTATCTAGAGATTAATTAGTCACTCCGTAATTCAAATATTTTTAGGCTATGTTCGTTTTGACTTGTTTGAGAGATTTTTTTCCCAAATAAGTTTCTGGAACAAGTTTCTCAAACATTTTTACTTTTTTCCCAGACAACTTTATCTCTCTATAAAAAGTGTCTCTGAAACACTTTTTTCCCAGACAAGTTTCTGAGACACTTATACCAAACAACGTCTCAGAGTTTTGTTTCTAAAAATTATTTTAGAAACACACAAAACGAAGGAGATTTTTTGCCAAACAAGTTTCTGAAACAAATTTCTCAGACATTTTTACTTTTTTCCCAGACAACTTTATCTCTCTATAAAAAGTGTCTCTGAAACATTTTTTTCTCAGACAAGTTTCTAAAACACTTATACCAAACAACGTCTCAGAATTTTGTTTCTAAAAATTGTTTCAGAAACACTCAAAACGAACACATCCTTTCTTGCTACCAAAATAAAACCGACAAACTTTAAATAATTCACTCCATCGAAAAGATTATCTAAAAGCTGCAACCTAGCTAGCTAGCTAATTTTTTAGTAATTATTCAACGCTTCGAGACTACTCTGTAACATTTTTACGTGGCATTCTTAACAAATTATGTAACAAAAGTTTTTTTAAATACGACATTAGCACATATATTTGTTTGTAACCGAGAGGAAAATAGTGACATAGATAGTATTTGTTGTGATAACTTGTTAATTAACTAAAACCACCACGTAAGTAAACCTACATAATAATTCGGTGATACATAATAATTAGCCCCAATTTTAAACGGACTTGGAGCTCTGCTGTGCAGCATGGCCTGTTGCATACTAAAATGATATCGTTTTAGCGTAGAAAACAGTGACTAAATAATTGAGCAATGACCGAACAATTTTTGGATAGTACTTTGATACAGATATTATTTTGATGCACAACACGTCTTGATGTTTTGAATTAAACACATGCATGCATCTGATGTTTTGAACTCTCTTGCAGTCAGTGATACCATTATGGAAGGAATTGGAACACTACAAGGACTACCAAACCAAACTCCGAACCTACCTCGGCGACGAAAAGGCCAACGAAATCTTAACCCAGGCACTATACATCATAAGCTTAGGAACAAATGACTTCCTCGAAAACTACTACACGCTCCAAGACAGGAAATCCCAGTACACCATTGAACAGTACCAGGTTTTCCTCCTCGGAATCGCCAGGGATTTCACTAAGGCTCTGTTTGGATTGGGAGCAAGGAAAATATCCCTCGGCGGGCTTCCTCCCATGGGGTGTTTGCCGCTGGAGAGGACGACGAATTTCCGGGCTGGAAATAAGTGTGTGGACAAGTATAATGTTGTGGCTGCGAGTTTTAATGGTAAGCTGAAAGGTATGGTAGGGGAACTGAATAAGGAGCTTCCGGGGATTAGATTGGCTTTCTCAAATCCGTATTACGTTTTGATGCAGATTGTCCTAAGACCTTCTTCATATGGTAAGTTTTGGGTTTGGTTGAGTTTAAATTGTTCTTTCAAGGTTCTACTGCTAATATACTTTTGTGATTTGGACTCAAGTGCAAATCAGACGTAGAGTCTTAGATTTAGAGAAGTGTTATGGTCTCAGAAATAAAAATTCCGATAACATTCTTAAATTCAAAATCAGAGAAGTCTACATACTTAAGTAAATTTAATACATTCATTTTGAATTATGAAAAAAAATCTTGAAACTTTTTAGAGGCTCATAGACTTTTCCTTCAGGTTAGAAGGAGGGTTTGAAAAGTCAATTTTTCCCTTAGTCGAAATAAAGGTTGGAGTTTAGGAGAGATTAGAAAGTCCAAACAATTTAATATTATGTGTTCATTTTCAAACTAAATGTTTTTTAGGCAAAAGGAAAGGAGATGATCAGTTGTAGTTTTTCCTATGAACTACACATGCATGTTGTGATTTTCCATTATTTAAATTCTTACTTTTTAATGGCTTTCATATTGAAAATTCCTAGAGTAAATTACACCGACTTCACCTAAAGTTTTTGACATATACAATGTCCCTTGAGGTTTTTGAAACTATTCTTACCTCATTTACTTTTCAAATTATTAGACAGTTAGCTCTCTTATTGTTAAATCAATCAAAAAACGTTAGTTAAATTACTAAAACTTCAAGCTTGAGAAGTTTTTGACAAAATAAACTACAGTATAAATTTTATCACTGTCGAAATAACTTATATTGAATTTTTAAGATTTTTCTAAAGTTAAAATTTAGACAAATCTCAAAACTCTATCTGAATTTTGACTTTAGAACAATCTCAAAAACTCAACGTAAGCTATTTCGGACGTGATAGAAGTTATGTTATAACTTTTTTTGTCAAATAGATCTAGACATTGAAGTTTTAATAGCATAACTAACAATATTCGACCAGTTTTAATAATATGCATGGGAGATAAATGCATAATCCTTTGAAAAGTAAGAAAGCTTAGAGTAATTTCAATAATCTCAAGAGACATTGTATTTGATAGAAACCTCGGGACAGGTTAGTGTAATTCACCCAAATTCCTACTCTGGCCTATTTTTATCCTAGTTACAAGAACTAGAGTTCCAACATGGGCTGAGGAACCATGTAGCAAGTGGGGAATTCAAGTACTATTTTCCCTAAGAAGATCTATAAGTTTTATTGATATTTAACCCCAGATATAACAATATGCATTAAAAATTCTACTAAGGCTATAACACATTTCTCATTAACCATTTTTAACATATCCCAATTGTAATAAAATATGCAAGGTATTAAATACTTGATCCAATCTTTAAACTTAGGATCTCTTTCATTTGCAATTTTTCGTAAAAATATTGAAATCTTACAACCATAAAATGAATGGTGGCCTAAATTAAAAACGAATTATCAACTCAGTGTGCATCTTTCCTTTTTCTGTTTTTTTCCATTGCAATCCAACTAAAAAACCTAAATATAGTACTGTTCCACAAATCACAATAGTACATATATAAAATAATAGTTTGGTGCATAATATATTTGAGTACGTACAACCATGTGATATGATTTTAACACAATTGTATACTTGTTCATTGGCTGTTGCTAGGATTTTCTGAAGTAGCAACAGGATGTTGCGCCACTGGAATGTTTGAGATGGGGTATGCATGTGACAGACTCAATCCATTCACTTGCACAGATGCAAACAAGTACGTGTTTTGGGATGCCTTTCACCCCACGGAGAAAACAAACGGTATAATTGCTCAGCATATGGTGAAGACTGCTCTGTACAAGTTTCTAATTTAATTTGTGATTACGAGGAGTGAGATCTGGTTTCCATATGGTGGATGGAGTTTTAAGTATCAATGGGCCTTCTCTATTATAAAGTTATGAATGGTTGATTTCCTGTGTGCCTGTAATTATGATCAAATAAAGTTTCTATTTACATTTTAAGTTTGCCCTATTACCTATATTGAGTATTCCTGAGTAACTTTAAGAGTTTTGGAGTAAAGCATAAATAAAAATTAGAAGAAAAATATTCATTTAACCAACTATGAGTCAGTATCTTCGAGGACATTATACGCGACGAGGAGAAATCTTTATTTAACTGATAAACAGTTCAAAGTGTCGATAAAAATAGATCGACTCTTTTTGTGGGTTGATAATTGGCCTAGGATTGAACAAGTTCCAACTTGGATAGATCTTCAGACTATAGTTGTTACAGTTGTTCAATCACTGAGCTTTGATCTACAAGGGATGACTTATCAAAAAATTCCAATAAGATACCAAGGCATAACTTTCTGTTGGAAAGTTAGGCCTTTAGCTAGGAAATGAAAATCAGACGACATCTTTTAATTGTAAAGAAAATAATTTGAGGTGCATTATTATGTCACTCTTCGGAAGACACTATTTTTTTTCATCAAATAGTGTGCACCAGATTCAGGGCCGGCCCAATGGAGAAGCCCACCAGGCCACCTCCTAGAGCCCAAAAAAAAAGCCGAAAAATGAGGACCCTGCTATTTTTGGTTCTTACGAAAAAAAAAACCCCCAATTTTTTTCCCTACTAAACAGGGCCCCATTAGAAAAAGGCCCAAAACAAATTTTTTAGCCTAATTGTCAAATTTTAAAAAAAAAGAACTATCAAAATTAACAAAACAGAAGGTAAAGAAAAAAAGGGCCGAAAGGGTTTCAAACTTTCAAGTTTCCAAGAACCGAAGAACCTCCTCATCTCCTCCACCAGGCAATCACTGCGAGTCATGCGAGCTCTGACGGTCACTAGAATTCAAAAAATGGCAATCGGCAAACGGTATCTCTCTCTCTATTTTGTTGTCTCGACTCTTGTACAAAAATACAAAATTTACGTGGGTAGTGGTCCTGTAGAACCTCCACTGCTACTTTTTTATCTTTGTTTTCGCTGTTTTTGGGATGGGCAGATGGGTGTTAAATTCTTTTTTTTTTTTTTAATCTTTTATGAACTTCATGGAATCATGGGACATTGGGAGACACAGAGATATTGTCTTCCCCGATTTTAATATTTTAAAATTTTTTAATCTTTTATGTCCATTAAGTAATAAAGCAAATATTTTTTATTCATTGTTTATCATATTTGATTCGGGAACAGTAACTGGAGGTGAATTTTGAAGTACAAGACAAATGTACTAGAGTTAATTGTAGTACATTGCAATTTAGAATTTAGTGGACAATGTCAGTGACATGTGTGAGTTGTAATTAATGTGTTGCCTAATGACCCATATTATCTGCATTATATGAATTTTATGTTGATAGGTTATGTATAGTATATGTGTGTTGGTCTTTTTGAAGAACATAATAATATTACATAAAGATTTAAGTAATGCACCTCCTTTTTAATGTGTTTTGTCGTTTGTCATGCCTCTTAGAAGATATTCATTTGGTTATGAAAAGAGAAAGAAAAAAGAAACGAAGGGGAACTACTGATAAGTTCGTTACGGGTGACAAACAAATTGAATGTTCAGTTGGAAGCTTGAAAAATGAAGAATTCGAAGAATGATTTGAGAATCTAGAGAACGAGGAAGTAAATCAATATTTGAGTGAGATAAATAATCAAAGAAATCAAAAGTGAAAATCAAGATAAGGAGATGAAAAGTAGAATGTGAACCTTTAAACATCGATGACACGAGTAATTAAAATAATATGGACCAAAGTTTAAGAGATTTATTGGCAGAAAGAGGTTCTTCGAAAAGAGATTGTAATGTCAACTTCTCCACGAATGGTAATGGTTCTACTAGGCATCTCTTCTATCCACTACATGTGACATTTACCTTATAGAGAAAAACATGATAGATAGTGACTAATATATACAGAGGTTAATTTTGAATAGAGTATTCCACTTTGTTGTAAGTTGTTTATGCAAATAAGAAAATAAAACTCAACTGACTACTAAAGGATTTAAAAATTGAAAAAATATTAATAAGAGACTTAAAAGTCATGAAAGTAGTAACAATCACCTAACGTGCATGAGCAAATGAATTGAATTGCAAAAAAATTTGAAAAAGAATCAAATAATAAATAGAAGTGCATAAGAGCAAGCTAACAAAGAGAGAGAACATTAGAGCCGAGTCTTATTGATTATAATTATTGTTGTAAAGATGCTTATGAAGAATAATTTGTCATTTCGTGGAGGCCATGAGAAAATTTATCGATAGAGTAATAGAATTTTTTTAAGCATAATTCAAATGATTGTTGAATTTGAACTAATAATGCAATAGCACTTGAGACAAATTGAAAAGGGTACGTGAGATTTGTTCCAAGTGTCCTAGTCACTAAACTCAAAACGAATTGATCTAATTGTTAGCTGGGGAAGTCAAAAGTATGATTGTCGAAAGAATCAAAGAAGAAAAATATTTCTTGGTTATACTTGATTGTAGACCGGATATAAGTCATGAAAAACAAATGTCTCTCATCAATTGATGTGTGGATATTTCAACAAGTCCAATTACAATGAGAGAGTTTTTTTAAAAAAAATTTTTGAAGGAGGATGATACATCGAGAATGTGACTATTCAGTGAACTTCAACGAGCATTAGTTAGCCTTAAACTTGATATTGATGACTTAAGAGAACATGGATATAACAACGGCTCAAACATAAAAGAAAAAATTAGGGTATGCAAACAAAGATAGTTGAACTAAATCCTAGAGTATTCTATATACCATGTGATTGTCGTAGTCTCAATTTGTACTTTGTGATATGGCCAACACTTGTTCTAAAGCAAGATTTTTCTTTGGTGAGATACAACATTTATATCTTGTTTTCATCTTTCAATGGACAATCTTCAAAGATAACATAGAAGGTCTTACGCTTAAGCATTTGTTGCAAATACGTTCAAAAGTCGCATTGAAAATGTTAAACCAATAAGATACCAAACTTCACAAATAAGCGATGCCTTAGTTGACTTGACAAATACTACAAACGTGACGATGCAAAAAGTGAAGATGAGTCTCTAGCAACTCATAGACTTGAGAATTTTAAATTCTTATTTGGTATAATTTGCTGTTTGTTATTAACTCAGTTAGCAAACTCCTTCAACGTGAAAACATGCATATATATGTTGTTACTATTTTTTTTTTTGAAAAGCCAAACACAATTATATAGAACAATTGGAACAAACAGAGTATAGATGAAAGCCGAAACAAGAAGTTGGGGAGAGTTCAACCAACAAAATCTAGCCTACACACTCCACCCCGATGATGAAAATAGAAACTAAACCCAACCCAAAGACTCTAACAAAGCAGGAAGATACCGCCAAGATAAGACCTGCGAAACCCCCCCGTCCCTTGCCGCGCCTCCCCCCCCCCCCCCCCCCCCCCCCGCGCGGCCGCCAAATCATATAGATGTTGTTACTATGCACCTAATCAAAAAGGTACGCACTCGATCATTTGTGACCGTTGGATTGATTCATACCGTCACAATCATTCAGATTCAATCTCATCCATTTGATCATGCTGGTTAAGACCAATGGTTGTGATCACAACCCTCCCAACCAACACATCCCATGATTAGTTAACTAGTAACCACTGCATCACGTGGTCAATTAACCATCAACAGACACTTTAACCGATTGTCACGTGTGTGCCACGTCACTCCACTTGTCACCAAGCCACAATAAAGAAATATGGGACAAAAGCCACATAAGAAGTGACTATTCAAAAAGAACAAAGGAATTTTACAAAAAATTCCTAACACGTTGTATTTAAAAAATGAGAATATTGGTTTCCTAGAAAGAAAGAATGAAAAAAGAACAAGTCCAATTCCAAATATAGTCCATACCGTTAGTCAGACAGGTAATAGCTATTTGATAGTTATAGCATTAAAGGCTTGCATATTTTGCTGAAGTCATTTGATGTTGAAAGGCCATAATAAAATTATTGATTTTGAAGGGGTCAATAAGTTTTTTTTTTCCACTATATGCTTATCAGTATATATATAGGATTTCAATGAAAATTTGAAGCTTGGGACAAACCGACTTGTGATTATATATTATCATTATGTATACTAAGGTAAGTGATTATGTCACATAATTAACAAAACCTGCGTCTTAAGATCAATATGAAGAGTAATTTAAATACTAAAAGAATAGTCATCTACGATGATATTATTTGGGGAAAGTCTTTAGTCGCAGAAAATTTTTCAAAAAGATCTTTTACAATTTAAAATGAGTGGACTAGATTTACTTGAGTATGTAGACTTCTAAATTCAAATGAATCATAACTCTTGATTTTGAATTCGGAAACATTTTTAGGAAAAGTTTTCTTGGACCGTAGCATTTCTCGTTTCTTTGTTATCTACTAATTTGAACACATATTAAAATTTATGGGATGTGCTTTTATAGTTTGTATTTAAAATGACATGTCACATATGCATGATGTATCATTTGATATACAACAATATACTTATTTTTTTTATCGTCATTGAGTATTTATTTATTTTGTATTTAATTTAGAGTTTAATTTTAAACACCAAATGTTCGAGTTTAGAATTCAAATTTTAGCGCAAAATATATAAATAAGTGATGACAAATTAAACATGCCATAAATATCATATTTATCGTACATAATTTTTGGACAGTGGCAAAATTAATTCAATCCTTCTCAGTTTCTTTTTTTTTAAATTCATATTATAATTCCCAAATAATCAAGTAACTTCAAAAAATGCTTACACCTTCAAATTTTTAATATTGTTTTGAAATACTTGGTCGGAGAGTTCTTTGCCCGGTGACTTTTAAGAGTTGTATAATTGGCCGGATAAATTTATTTTTTTATTATGATTGTCGGATGAAAATGAATTAAAAATTCATAAACAATCTACTTTCTACATTAAGAAGAAACAATTAATAAAAGAATTATATAGTTGTTGTAGTCACGAAAAAAACAAAAATAAAAAGCTTAATTTTTTAATTTATTAAAACATTTCTTTGTTTCTTCCTTCATTGGGTTATTTGGAAAGATATTCATAAAAAAGAATACTTCAATTTTCTTTAAAAACTATTTTGTCTTTATTAAATTTTCTTTATAGAAGAATTGTGTCATTGCTCCAAGCGCGTGAAGAATGAAAAATGATTTGTTCTCACTTTCCTGTAGGGTCAATACTATATTAAATTATAATTTGAACACATATTAAAATTTATATAATATACATTTATATTTTATATTTAAAATATCATGTTGCATAGACATGATATACTAATATACAACTTGATCTGTTAGTAGATTTAGACTTAATTTGGCCTAACTTGCTTATTAATAAATAAGCAAGTTTTATTTCTATTTAAATTTTTTTATATTTATTATTTTGGTTTTAAATTTTTATGAATTATTAGTCCTAGGAAAATTTTAAAAATTTTGAATTTTTTTAAATTTTGCCTATTATTTATAATTTTTCTAAAAAAAATTAGAGACAAACTAATAATCTAAAAAATATATAAAAAACAAAAATTATTAAAAAATTTCACATAAACACAAAAAAATAATTAAATAATCAGGCTAAATCCAGCCTTATTCTTCCTATAAAATACTAGTAAACAGTTGGAAATGGTAAACAGAATTTGATCAATTCACAGGACCCATCAAAAGTCCAAACCACTCGTTCCCAACAAAAACCACAAAACCACCATCATCAAAACTTGAAAGAATCATCAATCACTCCCAGCTCCGGCCATGAAAAAGCTCTACGGCAAAGGCAAAGTATACCCATCTCCACCGCCAACCACCTCCGACCACCGCCTATCTGTCCTTCCGGCGACGATTCTAACCCTCACCGTCGCTCTCTCCCCCGAAGAAAAAGAAGTCTTGGCCTACCTCATCTCATGCTCCGGTAACTCCCCCAACTTTTCCGGCCACCAAAACAATCGCGGCGGTGGTAGTAGCGGCGGAGACCACTCTCCACAGTTCGACTGCAACTGTTTTAGGTGTTACATGAGCTACTGGGTGAAATGGGACGCGTCACCAAATCGTCAAATTATACATCAGATATTGGATGAATATGAAGATGGGTTGTTTATTAAGAAGAAGAAATTGAAGGTGAAGAAGGAGAAAAGAAAGCGAGTTTCGAATTCGACGGCCGATGAGGTGAAGTGCGGCTCGGACAACTCGGGCGAGTTGGAATCGGTGGAAGTACTGAGTGGCAAAGGAGATGTGGAGTTGGCCAATGGACCGGATTGTGAAGTGGGATCTGAAAATGGGGCGGTAAGGAAGCTTGTGAGCTTCATTGGAGAAAGGATTTGGAGTGTTTGGGGGGTGTGAAATTTTTTTCAATAGGAGGAAGAAAAATTTTCTTTCATTTTCTTAGACATTATAATCACTTGCAAAAAACTACCGGTCTCTGTATGTTTCTTGTAAGATGGGTCTGGTTTGCCTACCGTTTTTTCTCTATTTCTCTGATGTCGACGGAGATCTCTGAGGTATGTATATATTCAGGCTGTGAAAATTTACCAGAAACATTAGCTATTCCATTACAAGGCAGATGAGTGGCCCATATTTTCGTTTTGTCTTCGATTTTTCTTTCCATCCACAAGGAATTAACTTCTCCGGTGAAAGATTTTCCTATACTTGCTTGAAATCTCGCATGTTTTCCCAGATTTTCTGAGTTCAGTGAAGTTTCTCGGAAAATTCAAGGACTGTCGCAGTTACCGTTACGTGATACTCGAAATTCTTTCTAGCTAGCAGTCAATTTTACACAGTTGGGTCTTTCTCAATCTTTCATTTTCGTGGTAAAATTAGTGGAAAGTAGAAGGATTGAAGCCTTCAAAGGGGGTTGGTCAAAGGTCTAAATTGGGTGGTGTTGATCAACGACCATAGAAAGAAGACAAAGCTGGCCAGCCTAAAAAGACGACTTCTTCAAACTTATCTACACTTCTAAATTTGGGTAAATTTCGAGTGAATTAGGTGGAGAAAGAGGACTCGTACAGTGTTGACCAATTAGGCAATTACCTTCCCATACAATGATTTTCTAATTTAACTGTTCACGGTACCAGTTTACAGAACTATTTTAAAAGTAATGTCAGAAAATAGATGTTTTGAACACAGTACATTCAATAATTCTAAATATATTTGTGTTTGATTATTTGAATGTGTCCAAAATATTTGTGTTTATGTACGTTTTGCTATTTTAATGGGGCGAATCAATTTTGGCAATATTTTATATGTTGAGTAGGTGGAGCCATTCATAGTATAACAGTTATTGAATCCGCACTCCATCTTGTTGGGAACATACAATGTTCAGACGCTTTCTATTGTAATTTGTTCTAAATTTATAAAAAAAACACAAGCCATTATAGAGTAAGATTTCGGGATTAAAGCTTGAGAGGTTGATCTGATAGTCAAGGTTTAAGACTTAAAATTTATGTTTCTTCTTAAATCTTAGGGTTGAAATTTTCATGTGCTATCAATTTTTATACGACCAGTCTATATAGGGTAAAGTCATGTCTTCAAATGAAGCTCCACCTAAGAGACGATTGAATTGATTCCCAAAGACGAGTAGTCATTTAATTGAGAATAATTTTAAAATCAATCAGATACTTCAGCTATAAAAAAAAAAAAAAAAGATAGTTTGGTATTAGTGACATGGGATTTATAATGACCCACAAGGCCAAATAAACTCCACTTAATTACTTAATTGGAGACAAAGTTGTCTCCTTATATAGTTGGTTAGATTGAGAGAAGAGTAAATGTTTATTACAACTGAAATTATGATACAAACTTATTATGTAAAGGCGAAAGGTAAAAATCATCAAAATATGACTTCTCAAAAATAAACATTTCAAAATCCTCATAAAGTTGTTTTCTTGAACGTAATCACAAGAAATCATATTTTACATATTCCTTTCATAATTAGTCCCAACGTTAGAAATATTATTTGATAGGGATGTATATTGTAATCACATGTCTTATACTCACATGATTTTGGCAAATTTTATGAGAAAATAACACATAGAAGAGGTTCTTAAATTTTAGTCTTATTCTATGTTGTTTCTTAATTAAGTTTATGTCCTATTTAATCTCTTTTTTGGTACGTAGAAAACGAAACAAGACATTAAATGAAAAATAAAATGAGTTATGGATATTTGATCCCTACAAGATCTTCATGGAATTGAGAGCCAAAAAACATATGAAACTAAGCTAATGCTATCAAAACCTACATATCTAGACCTAAGGTCGTTGTCTTTGCTAGAATGTTTCCACATCAGTTATCTTGTCAGTAAACATGTTGAATCATTACCAATGACAAATTCTCCATAAGAGACATGTAATCACATATAAAACTATCTGATAGATGCAAGACGTTGTGTTAAACGAGTAACGCAGTAATATTCCTAAGAGATGGTTGCTTCACCCCCTATAGAGCGCGATTGGAGCAACCATCTCTTAGGAACCTTACCGCATGTGTAATGCCATTAATCCAATTCATAAGCGAGGATATCTTGCATAGAGAATAGTTTATCCATCTTAAAACCATTACTTCGAGAGGAAACAATATTGAACTATCTTTGATTCCAATTAACCCAAATTAAAAAAAAAGAAATTAGAAACAAAAATAGCCCAAGGAACCCTAACATGATGGTAGACGTTGGTGGTAGAAATGTAAAGGAATATTATCGTGGAACTGATAGAAAGGATTGAAAACGAATCAAATGGCACAAGCTAGAGAGCATTCCCGTAGGATGTTTGAAGCATTCTCAATCATAGAGGGACAGTGTGAACATAAATCAAAGGTTGCGATGTTTCTCAACCTAAGATTGAGTAAGGTACTCGGTAAACGCTCAAAAGCAAATAACCAGTTGAAAAAGGTGATTCTAGGGTTAGGTGAGATTTTCCCCATTCATCAAAAGGTGTAGTACTATAATCCATGGAGCAAAGTTGATAAGAACCTTTGCTACTAATCCATGGGTGGAATTCTGAATTCTAACATCACCTTGCCCATTATACCCTTGAATGGTTTTCCCCCTAATTAAATTGCTAATAGCCTTGGGGAGAGCCATCCCAACATTATCCAGCTGCCAATTCCCTATATCCCAAACATCCTTAACAATAACAATCAAAGCTCTAGGCTGCAATGGTCTCTTGATGTGATGCCAAATGGGACCAACGCCAAGCCGATTATCAAAACAAATAGGGTATTCCTACCTCCCTATAATAGAGACACGCAAACCCTTATGGTACGAGTCACTAGTTTTTCTAATGCTATGCCATAACGGGGAGGGTTTAAAAGTTTTGAAGTAAAAGAATTATATTTTATTTTTAATGGAAAGCTTGGTATTAGAGGAGGAGAATGGTTTGATTTCTCAAAGCTTATCCTTTCCCGAGATTCTCTAGAAAAATTATTTAAAACCTCGACAATAATGTTATCATTATCCCAAGGCGCTAGACCAAAAAGGATAATACCATCGGCGAAAAACAAATGGATGATTTAGGACAAATCTTGGAAGAGGGACTAGAGCTTTTGCTCGTGAGCAAAGGAAATGGCTACAAATAGGTGTTCCAAACATAGAATAAAAAGGAATGGCAATAGGGGATCTCCTTATCTGATTTCCCTTGACGGGTTGAATTCCTCCGAGGGATGTGTGTCGATTAAAATGGACACAGTAGAGGAAGAACACAATACATAATCAGCTTTTATCTAACTCTGAGAAAAGTTAAACTAATGAAGGACTTTTCCAATGAATACCCCCTGCCTTCCCATTTTATCTTTGAAGTGGTGAATGACTTCTTGTACTATGGGACGTAATTGATTTACTATTTTAAAGTGTTGGGTTTGGCGAGTGAGGCATAGAAAGATTTTTGTTCAATTCATGCGGAACAAAACACTTAACCAAAACACTCCTGGACATACACAGAATACAAACCCCAAACATATCCCAAGTTTTTTGAAAAAATAAGGGGTGGAACCGTCGGGTCCATGAGCTTTTCATGGTTTAAATTGATCAATAATTGACCCGACCTCTTCCATGGAGGGATACGAAATAAGGCTAGGTCTCCATGCCTCTACCAAGTTCTCCAATGGAAAAGGAGTCCGGAAAGGGTTGTGAATGTAAGAGTAGATATCAGTGTGTGCGCTACAAAATACAGCACTCGATGGGGTCTCTGCCCTAACCGAGGACAGTAAGAGCTGAGCGCATGCAAGAAGGATGAAAGGTAGAAAAGATACGCTAAGTGGGGCCTCTGCGACGAGTACTGGGTCATACAAGCCGAGCACACGTAAGAATGATGAAAGATACAAAGGATGCACTTAAAAACACGTGAGCATACGTAACAAAACCTTATAAAATAAAGGGTGTCAGAAGGGATGTGAGGAAATTTTTGGCAAGAGACTAAGGTGTCTATGATGAGTGTTTTCTCAGGTAGGATAGATCAAAAGATCAAGAAGGACAGACCATATTCACATCTTTCCTATCTCGAACAAGACTCGTGGGGGAGTCCCAAATAATAGTCCCCTCCGTCTCCTCCCCCTAAAAAAAATTTGACGACCACAACAGGAGTTAGAGAAGCAAACACTATTATGACACAGGTCGAGAGAGTGAACAAGGCGGACAGAAATCAGTAAAGAATTTGAGTGTGTTTTTTCGTAAATTTTGAAGCTCTTCCGAATAAAAATTCTCCCGTGGATGTAATTGAATTTAAAAAATCTCTTTTCGTCTCCATGTGATTGTGTGTGTGTGTGTGAGAGAGTGTTATTTATCGGGACAAAACAAAAACTTGGTACTGTTCTATTAAACAGCGTCGTTCCAGTGGCTTCTTTCAGCCTCCCCTCCGCCGGGCAGCTGCAGTTTCAAGTCTCACTGTCGTTTCTCTTCTCTCCGTATCTCTGAGAGAGAGAGAGAAAGAGAGAGGGAGGTAATTTCAATGGACGTACTGTTCAACTCGATCGACGTGCGAGATCTACTCTCCTCACACGACCTCGACGAGTCCTCGCCGTTATCCGCACCCGATCTCCGTCTCCTCATCGACCGCCTCCAAATCCACTCGCTCCACATCAAGTCCAAGGTCCACGACTACATACTCTCTCACCACCACGACTTCGCCTCACTCTTTGCCCAATGCTCCGACGCCGTTTCCAAATCCGAACACCTCTCCGACCAAGTCTCGGACCTTCTCCGCCTCGTGTCCGACCACCCTATCGACGTTGAGATCCGAGACGCGGTGGCCGAGATCGGGAGGAAGAGGAAGGAGGCAACGGAGAAGAAGGAGTTGTTGGAGCTGGTGAGGGTGATTTTAGAATTGAGCGAGGAGTTGAGGCGTGTGAAGGAGGATGTGAAGGCGGGAAGGGTGCTTGAGTCAGCAGAGGCGATGAAGAGTCTGAAGGCAGCGTTAAGGATACGTGACGGTGCCTCGGCGGCAGAGGAGGGAGAGCCAGTGGTGTATGGTTTGTTGAGGAAGGAGTGGACGGATTGTTTTGAAGAGGTAAGGATTGGTTAAACCCTGTTTTTATCAGAAAATTGAGGGAAAAATGGAAATTCCGAAGTTTCTACCTTTTCTTTCGTTTAATGGAGGTAGTGTTTGGTTCGGTACTTCAGTGGAATGATGTTGGGAGGAATGGAATGATCCTTGGCCTTCCAATAGAATGGCTACTCATCTAAATTGGTGAGTGATGATTCCATATGTAATGTATGTTCTGTTTTGTTCCAAGAAATTTAATCGTTGGAATGTGCATATTACAAGAGGACGCCTCTTCCATTCCAGCTTCATTCCAAGGAACCAAATATTGCATGAGTTCAGCCCAAATTGTTGAAATGCCTTTGATTGGCAACAAAGAAAGTGTAGGCAATGAAATAGGAAAATGCCGTAATTGAGCCTCTATTTTTCTTTTTGTCTGCATAAGAAAGATGAATCTTCCCCGGCAGAATAAAAGTTCATTGTCTTCTACGTTTGTGGTCACCCAACTTTTTACCATTTTATTTTCTAGTCTGTTGTGGCTGATTTTAATTGGCGATTTCTCTAGTTTGTGGTTATTTCTTAGAGAAATTGGATTGGGGTTTGTAGATTCAAGGTTTACTTGTGAGGTTTATCGAGAAAGCGGTGCAGTTTGAGCAGCCTCAAAATGAAGTTCGAGTAAATTATCTGTTGAGTTCAAATGGAATCCACAGGGTTGAGCTTCGTACCATTTTGGAAGCAATGGATGTAAGTTTTGTCCATGCACTTCTGTCCTTTTGGCTTTTGTATGAATTAAGTAGGAATTGGATTCTTGTGGTTGATACACATTCTGCTTACAATGTGCTTTGGTTAAAGAACAAGCGCAGTTCCCATAATAGGAGCTCGAAAATACCTTATTGAATTATAATTAAACATTAAATGGGGGAATTGTGTTAAGACTAAATTTGAATATGAGGGGAATAAAAATATTAGTGTTTATATGGATTTTTGTGGATTTTTAAAATCTTTTAAGAAAAAAGAGGGAGTGCCGAGTGTTATATATGTGCTTAGTATATAGAATAGATCACGGACTTTAGAGCTTAATTTGTCCTTTCATTTTGAAATTTCTTTTGGAAGATTGGTCTTAGTCAAATAAGGTTACTTTTTGTTTTTGGCTTTTTGTAGGTGGTTGGCATTCTAGATTATGGGCTTGCAAAAATAGCGGACAAGATGATTAAGTATGTTATCACTCCGGCAGTGAAATGTGGATCTCATGCTTCTTTTGAGGAAGAAATAAATCAAGAGCATGGACATATCTCTGAGGCAATTCTGAGGGTAGTTCCGTCTTCTGATCCCAAGGTGAATTTTGATGAGATGGTAACATGCATTTTGTCTGGAAGTTTATTGCATGGCATAGTTCTCTTCGTGTAAATGGCGACGCTAATGGAAGAGCACAGCAAAAGAATATGATTTGTGTTTGGAGACAGCAGTGTATGGACTGTGAAGCAAGAATAATAAATTGTTGATGATTTAAATCAGTAATGTATTCCTTGAGTTTTATGTTAGCTATGTTGCGCCTGTCATATTGAGATATTGGTTACTCCCTCAAGTACTAAGTGAAGATTCTTTGAAATAAGGTGACTGATATTTTCTAGTTAGACCCTGAGTAAATTACTTATCCTCTATGCCTTGGCCGAGACATTAATTTTTATATTTTAGATACATCTTGGTTCTCACACTCTTGTGGACCTAGGAAACCCAAAATCAGTTCTTATCACGTAATACAACAGCGTACATATGTTGTCTAGATACTAATGCATGCCACTAATTCATGTGATGGAGCATCCTACTACTGTTATTTTAATGCGAACAGCCTTTGTGCAGTAGGGTGCCCATTGCCTTGAAACATTGGTAGTGAAATTTGCTTATGTCACCCAGTTTCCTATTGTGTCTGCAGATTGAAAATGTGGTCGGGGAAAGTATCTTTTCAGCGATTATTCATGTTGTTAAATTTATTCACAAATATTTATGCCTGGAAAATGGTGCCTGGATGCAATATTTTGGAAGATTGACATGGCCAAGGATGTCAGAGTTGATAATTAAGAACTTCCTCTCTAAGGTTTGCTTTCCACTTGTATATTGGATCCTTGATTTGCTAGCCTGTGTATTGGGTTCAGTTATGCTCTATCCCATGCTGTTTTTTGTTAGTTACATTAACTATGTTAATCACTAGTCTAATGACTCCCATGCATCCAAACCTGGCCTGAGTAATAGCTGGACCATCAAACATGACAAAATTTTAGAAAGTGGGCTGGTCTATATGATGTGTTAATAGCCTCGAGGGGCATAATCAGCATTTACTTGATGTTTTAGGCGACAAAAATGGTTAGAAAGGCGCCAAACTGACTTTCCTATTGATGGTAATATAAATACTAACAGTTTCAATTTACTTGATAGTTTAGCGGTACATGTGTTCACTTTTGTAGTTGAGGGGGTGTGATTGAATATATCTCAAGTACTAGTGCAAATGTTGTTTGTGCAAATATTCTTATTTGTACTTGATCTTTACGTCTTTAAATTGTGCAGCTTGCGGGACGTTTCATGCGTCTTCACTGTTCTTTCTGTCGATGTTTTCTCTGCCTAATGTAAATACTATTTCTTTCTTTTTGCTTGGGGCCGATTTGGCGTTAACACAACTTGTCTTGCTATAAACTTTTTGTCGCTGCTTTCATTTTCTTCCTTCTCTTCTTTTGAGGAAGAACTTTTTGTTGGATTAAGCAGAGTACAATTTTCTGCGATTGTTTGATGATGAGTTATCATTGCATTCAAATAGCTGGCTTCAAGTTCAACCGGAGTTCAGTTGTTTCAAATGGGTACAGGCATGAGATTTGTTTCCTTGTTACTGTAAGATACGGTACTATACAGAATGTTATAGTTTAAATGGTATAGAGAGAGAGAGGTTAAGTAACTTCACTGATAATGTTGGGCGTATTGGATATGTATAATTCATGATGTGAATTCATTATATTGTGTGCGTGTGCGTGTGAGTGAGAGAGAGAGATAGAGAGAGAGAGAGAGAGAGAGAGGTCTTAATTAACTTCACTGATAATGTTGGGCATATTGGATATGTATAATTCATGATGTGAATTCATTATATTGGGTGTTTCATTTTTTGTTGTTTTAAATGGCAAGTCCAAAATTTTGAAATTTCTGGATCCAGGTTGTCCCCGATGATGCTTCCAAAATTGCTGATTTTCAGAGGATCATTAAACATACATCTGAATTTGAGACAGCTTTAAAGGAAATGATGTTCATTTCTGACAATGAAGACAGGTTAAGTAACTTCACTGATAATGTTGAGGTTCACTTTGCATCAAGGAAGAAGGTTGAGATCCTAGCGAAGGCAAGAAATTTGCTTCTACAATCTGACTTTGTCCTTCCTCAAGTGAGCTTACTACCTTGAGTCTATATTTCAGTTACTGAGATGAGTTAGCTTTTGAAAACCGATTGTTATTTAGCAGGACCATAGAAGAAAAGTTACTGAATTCAAGAATGTTGGAGCTGCTGACAGCTTTCCTGATCATGTTGTTGACTTGCTTTTTTTGTCAGAGAGTTGTGTGGTGTCAAAAGCAGCTCCTCAACTGATGGAGCTGGTGCATCATACACTGAAGGTGGGTATATCAAAAGAGGAGCATTAATCTTCCTTTCACAATGTGGAGAAGTCTTAGGGATTTATGCTTCTTGCTGTTCATTTTTTTTTTTTTGGTTTCGTGTCATCATTAAACCACTTCCATGGGCTACAATGCTAATCTCAGTTTGTCTGAAGCAATTTGTGGGAGAAGATATGCTTTTCCCTAGTGTGAAATCTGTTTTCCAAAAACACATGGAATTAGAGTACTAGTTTATTGGATAAGTTCGAGAGGGTATTATACTCACGGCCCTGTTCATTGATGTTCTGTAGGAGGACATAGATGACAGTGACAGATTTGATTTTGACATCGTATGATTTTGCATTTACATTCCAATACTTCTTTTGGAATCAATCACTGTTTGTAATACACTCTTTGATGTTTGTTCACAGTTGTTACAGGGCATAACAACCATTAACTCCAGCAAAGAACTGAAGGAAACGCAGATCAGAAAAAATATGTCGAATTTTCAAAATAACGCATTCGAAAATAGAAACTCACTTTAGATGGTGTAAAAAATTTCTGGAAGTTGTCATAAATCCTAGAAAAGGAGGAAGAATCATGTAGTGAAGCCTTCAGAGTTCATCATCCGTGCAGGCGATGACATCAGCATCATGTCAAACCTTAGGCACTGGCATCAGCAATCCAAAAAACTCGCAATTTGGTTCTCTGGCAATGCTAGATGATTTGTCCAAGTTTTAGTTTGAAACCATAAGATGAATCGATTTAGGCTCTGAATTCTGAAACCAAGTTAAATTGATGATACGGAATTAGGGTTAGTTTGGAGAAGAAAGAGGACAGGACACAAAAAGAATATTAGAATAGGGGTCAAAGCTTGATGAGCCTGTTTCGCAGATATGTATTTATACATGTTGTGAAGACAATTAAGAAATTTACGAAAATACCCTGACTAGTCCTCTTACAGCAATCAATGACAACATGTGCAGGATGTTTGTTTGTCATCTCCCAGAGTGGCTTGGGAGTTCTATCACGCTGCAAGAGATGCACTACTTCTGTATGAAGCTATTGTCCCTGTCAAGGTTAGTGCATGAGGGTAGTTGCATTAACGCATTATGCTTTATGTAATAGCATTTTCCAGTCGTTTAATTTTCATTTGGCTGCAAAGCTGAAATTTTGGTTTTTTGCTTCATCGTCTTGCCATTCATATGATTTTTATGTGGCAAGAAAGTTTTACTTAAAAGTTTCTTTGAACTAGAGCTTTGTGATTAGCTCTCTTTGGATTGCATGTTTGGCTGGAGCACTACATATATGACATATCACATACAAACATTCGTGGCCTAACTATGGTCGTAATCTCTTTAACATGAAGCAAGAGAGGCTGCTTGATGGCATTAACCAGGTTGCTGTTCTCATTCACAATGACTGTCTCTATCTGTCTCAAGAGATTCTCGGGCTTGCATTTGAGGTATGGACGATAGTTTTCAATTCGCATTTATAATCTGTGATCCAAGTGTGACCCGCATTTGTGTCCACACTTGCACAATATGCTTTTGTATCACTTATGCCTGTTTTGAACTTCAAGCAAAGTGTTAAGGCTACTTGTTACACGTTGGGGCACATAAATGTACCCAGGAATGTTATATAGTTGCAGTATAATCACTTTGATTCTTTGATTGAAACATGTAAACTTGATGTTTGTGCTAGTGGTCCAGCTAGTTATGATTAGAAACAAAGCATTGTCTTCAAAAGGAACATGACATTTAACTCTACTCTCATTGGCCTTTGATTTTGAGTAAACTTTTGCCCTTTTTGCTCTTGAAACTTTGTATTATCTTGTACTTTACTTTTCTCAGTTGCTCTCTATACCAAACCTCTGTGTATAAAAGAGGAACATACGATAAGAGACATTTGTAGTGGGTATAGTTAGCATTCTGGAAGGAAATTGGGGATGGAATTCTGATTATTAGATAGATTGCTGTACTATGAGGTGAGCGGTAGACTGGCAAGCATGCTCAGATTGAGTCAATAAAAAACAGTAGTTAATCTTGAATGAGTTTTTTTTCTTCATAAGCACTCTCTTAGTGGAATTAACTCATTCAAGTTTCTCAATTTTGTATTGGAGTCTTTACCACATACCAAATATTGTTAACACTCCAAATTTTTCGCCTTGGTGTCTTAGGTCATAAGGTGAGTGAATTTAGTTAAAATTGTATTGTCGACATATAAATTAAATCAATATTCTGAAAGTTGCTATTGCAATGATGATTCAACTTACTCTTTAAGTCATGGGACATGGCTGATATGTCTTGTCATATACACCTTCAATAAAGCTTATGTGAATTCCATTATTTCAGTATCGCTTGGACTTCCCAAGTTCCATCAAGGAATTTGCAATCTTTGTTGATTTGGCTCCAAGATTCCAGCTTATGGCAGAAGAAATATTACAAAGACAAATTCAACTTGTCATTTACAACTTGAAAGAGGTGTGTTTGTTGAACAGTAAACGAAGCGATAAAGTTGTTTATATAGAAAACGTTTTCCATTCTTTTTCCTTTCTGCTAGTTAATTCCTTGATCATTGTCTGCAAAACTTTCTGATATCAGGCTATTGATGGCGCAGATGGCTTCCAGAATACACACCAAATACAACAATATGAATCTGCAAAGTTTAGTATAGATCAGGTAGAAATGCATGTCGTATAATTGGATTCATTTGCTTTCTGTAGGAGGTGGGCACTAAACCTTTATTGATCAGGTTGTTTTTATCCTTGAGAAAGTACATATAATTTGGGAGCCTCTCTTGCTACCTTCCACTTACAAGAGGAGTATGTGCACGGTGCTGGAATCAGTCTTTTCTAGAATGACAAAAGACATTCTCCTATTGGATGATATGGCTGCTGAGGAGACAATACAGGTCCATGTTATTAACCTGATTTGGATTCTTTTCTGCTTGAAGAAAACTTGATTGTTAGAACTAATACATGTTTCCTATGCTTCCACAGCTTCAAAGATTGATTCATTTGATGCTGGAAAGTCTATCTTCTTTATTGAACTCCCTCAATACTACCACAAGCCAAACAGGGCAGCCACATCAGATCCTCACACGCTCCCTTAATGATCTAATCCCTTCTCTTAGGAAAATACGTACATTGGCAGGCATGCTTCCCTGACATGATTCTCTTTGATGCCTTGGGTTGTTATTTCCTGACTATTTGTCAGTGAAAACTAACGCCTTGATTCCTTTCTTTCTTCTTTTCCCCCCATCCCTGTGATTTTAATAGATTTGCTGGACATGCCTTTGAAGTCCATTACAGAAGCTTGGGAAAGTGCAGAATTGGTCAGTTGTGGTTTTACATTATCTGAGGTATGATAAGATGAATTCCAAATCCTGATATTTGTTTGGTTTAAAGTGCCATGTCGCCTCTGGAAAGCAAATCCACTTGTTTTAGCGAGTACTTGACACTATATGGGGTTAATTCTGGTATTATAACCTGATTTACAGGCAGTGTTGTTTTAGATTTTCTCAAGTTGTTCACTCTTGCAGGTGGAAGATTTTGTCAAGGCCATATTCACTGATTCCCCATTGAGGAGAGAATGTCTATGGAGAATAGAAAGTGCCAGTTTTTAGAAGTTTCAGAAACCAATCTGGTTAGACATCTGGCGGGACTAGCGTTTGTACCATGCAATAGATCGCTCACACCCAACAAACAGAAAGCAGATTCAGTTTTCCGTTTTTTTTTTTTTTTTTTGCAATTTTGCTATCAGCAATAAAAATCAGCCTGAATTTCCTACCGAACATCTTTAAAAGTTAAACTATTGGTGCGAATAGTTTAACTCATCAAAGATAATCGGTGGAAAGTTCGGGATGGTTTTCATTGCTGATAGCATTTTTGTTTTTTGTTTTTCTCTTAAGTCAGTTAGCTTTGTGTGGTTGGTTATAAGTACAAAGGATCTTCTGACACGGATGTGCTTTTGCAATTGTATTTCTTTTGAGCGAGATGGAAGTTGAAAGTTCTAGTCGAGTGGGAGGTTGCAGAAGCATTTGTAAACTATGTGAATATTTACATGGAAGATATGGAATTGACCTTCTTGTAACAAAGTTTATTTCTTCCAGCATTTGCTTCAATCTCGGCTGAATTATTGATGTTGATGGTGAACAAAAGATGACGGTGGAAATTTCAAAGGGTTTTTGAATATTTTTGGGTGTGAATTTGAAATGCCAGAGAATCTAGGTAATCAAAAAGTCTCTTTCATTGATTTTACCACTCAATGGTCTCTGTATCTTTGGTTATGACCAATTCGAAGGTTTTGTATTTTAAAAATCTCTCTAGCTCCTATGAATTGAAGTCTCATTTTATGATTTCATACACTGAAAATTACACTTGAAAATCCGTCTACAATTTTTATCCTATATTCAAATTCTTTGTGAGGGAGAGGCATGCTCAGTGAAGATCGACAAGCAAATGAATGTCGGTGTTTCTACATTAAATTAAGCCCGGTTGTGATCCTCCAATATTCACAGTGCAAAGGCGAATAGGTGTTAAAGAGACTATAGATACGCATGATTCAGTTCAATATTGTATAAATTTGCATACTGATTATACAATTTATGTTGTTCATTTTGTTTTGATTCAATCTGTTATTTCATTTTGCTATGTAATTTGTCTCAATGACAAATGGATGTATATTTCTAAAATCCCGAACATGCTTCAAATTGATTTTTGCCCCTACAGAAAACAAAGCTGCTAGTAAAGAAAACCCTCAAATTAGGGAAACAAGCCGTCTTGGTACAGTAAGAATCTCACTAATTGATTGTAACAATCCTTGACGTTTTAACACATTGCTCGTAGCATCAAAAGCATTTCCAAACTGGATTCTCACTCCTCATGATGACAATACTCTAAAAACTGGTTACAATTCATCCTTGCTTCCAGATTCTTCTCCCATTAGTTCTTCGAGGGAAAACTCATCTTCTTCAATAATTTCTCCATCTTTACCATCCCATGGTTCAGTTTGAACTATCACAGGCGTGCTCCCCAGGGGTAAATTACCCTTTCCGCCACGCCCAGCTTCTTTTACAAACTCTCTGTAAAACAAATTTGGGTCTCATAATCACTCTTAACTAATACTATGGCATTCAATTTGAAAGAAAGTACAAACATAGTACTTACATAATCTGATCACGCTCAAATGCACTCCGAAGTGGGGCATATACTCCTTTCTTCGCATTGAGAGCTACCAGAGCGGGGTACCCATACCCACCAACGCCCACTTGCTTTTCAAGATCTGGCTGCTTACCAGCTTCTGCCCAAACATAGCTGCAACAATGTTGAATCTTTATTTAGTTATCTCAAGACTTAACTCGACCTATCAAGCAAAAGAAATTTTGTGCACAATGGAAAGCTATTTATATCTAAATAAAGGTCCTCATTCCTCATGCAGAAAAGGGAAAAACAAATAAATACCATTACCTTTCCGAGGAAAAAATGCATTCATCTAAGGTAGTGTAAGTTGAACCGGAATGATTTTGGGAAGGAATGAAATGGTCATTTCTTGGCCTCTCAATGGAATCAGGTGAATAATGATTCAGTGTAATATTCATTTTGTCCTTTTTTTTTTTTTTTGAGAAAGCAAACTCCTGAACGACCATTCCATCTCCACTTCATTCCAATGAACCGAACACTGCCTAATATTCTCGCGTTCTTACCTGTAAGGACTCCTTTTGAACTTCTCGGCCGTGGATAACATCATCTCTAGATACTTGTTCCTTCCCTCTGCTTTGGAGTCCAAAATATCAGGGAGGAAAGCTACAAAACAAATGGCAGCCGGACCGCACTTCTCTTCCATGACATCCTGAAGAGAAGTAAAACATGAGTTCTGCAGTACGTGTATCCTTTGACATAAAAGGCATCTTATGTGAAAAACAACACTTACCGGGCCAGTCAACTCAGATACTTCAGGAGGTGAAACATTTGTTTCCAGCTGCTCCAGAGCAAATGATTCGATAGCTGAGGCAGTCCTTGCACCTTCATAGGGGAATGGGCTCTCTTTGTCGGCACCAAATACCAAAATAGTGGGAAATCCTTGTACGTTGAACCTGCTCATCAGAGACTGCTGACACTAACACGTTAGATCCATGCCATGTGGCAAGGACACAATTAAAAGTACTATCCCTGTACACATTTTATCATCAACTTTCAGATTCTGCAGTGCAAAAAGGCCAGCATGTCTCAAAGCTTCCAGGAAAAATGTTAATCCAGTCAAAACTTTGTACTGAAAATCTGAGTTGATGATGACAGTAACCTGGGTGGGTTTGTTGAACAACAGGTTATGGGTATCTATATAATCCTTGGCATGACATTTGGAAGGTTCTAGAGAAAAAGAAATAATGACGGGAAGAGATGTCAAATTTGGAAGTCTTGAATTACCTTCTCAGCATCACAATCCACATGACCCAACTTGACCTTGCCTTTCAAGTTATTCGAAGCTTTCTTCCATTCTGGAGCAAGCTTCTTACAGTGACCACACCTTTAGAAGAAAGAAATTAGCTTTTTTAATCACAAAAGCAAAGCGAAAAACACACGTACATAAGAGTATCTTATCCACATTAAAAGGAATTATAAATGCCATTGATAACACAAAAGTAGGGTTTGTATTGCAATATATCCCTTTCCATATGCACAAAAGTTGAAGAATGGAAGATGAAGGACATATGCAGCCCATCTTGTCAGCTTTTTTCATGGTACATATTGATAGTATTCTAATTCCACATATACTCAGAAGATTTTAACTCCACTTTACTAAGATTTGCTTTAGCTTGCCAGTGTCCTTTCGACCACCTTGTTCCTAAAATATCTTGTGCTCTTGTATCTCCCTCGTTATGGTTTATTTTTTCTTTTTTTGACTGGGTCATAGTTTTTATTGAAAACTGAGAGAGAGAGAGTTTCCAACCGTCAAACTTACATCAGTTGCATAAGTCAAACTGTTATTTTGCATTCAAGGTGATTGATGCTTCCATGCATGACTAAACAAACAGATACAATGCAACAAATAAATGTGATTTAAAAATCAAAACAAATGATATGTAGAGATTTTTTAAGTGTAACCATTCAACCACTGCTAACATAAAATTACCAAGAGCACATTATGAATCAACGAAAATTAGTATCATTAAGCATCACGTACCAAGGTGCAAAGAACTCCACAACCCACAGTTCTTTACTTTTCAGCACCAGCTCATCAAAATTTCCTGAAGTCAATTCCACTGAAGCGGTAGGTTCAGATTTCTCACTTGATCCTCCAGTATCTTTTCCATGTAACCGTTCTTTCAGAAGTGTCTTTACCTGGTACACAACCAAAAACATCTTAGCATTTACCCATAATGATCATCGAAGATGCAGTAGCTAACCGCGATTTTAGACTAGCACTAGCCCCAAGCGCTTAAGTGCCAGGAAATGGGCCCGAGCCCATGTGAACGAAAGAGGCGCAGATATAGGATTGTCTTTACATACTGACAACACAGTAGAACAAACAAAAGCAGAGAGAACACATGTTTAGACGGCTAGCTCAACCTTCTAGGGAATGAGATTTAGAACGGGACAGACAGTGACTACCCCAATCTCCCATTTGATTTAGTAAGGGCGTATCATTTTGATTAGCTGTATAGTGTAGACCCACATATCAAAAAGTGGTTAATCCACATAACCCTAAAACCAATAATCATTTTGCTCTAAGAATTAAGAAATACGAACAGCATTGCAGCAATAATATGGCTTCCTAGAGAAAAGAGAAACACCTTCTAATTTCAAGCATATCATTCTTAGGTCAACTTTACATCTATTGATGTACACCTAGCTTATAATCATACCTCCATTTGACAACCAAAAAAAAGCTCCCAAAAAAAGTGATGTAGCTGGTGCACGATACTAACATAATAAAATAACAAAGAAAGCATTGTCCAGAACAATGAAAAATACAAAAAGAACGGAAGCAATGTGATAAATGGGACTGAAGTACCAAAGGAAAATAATGACAACCTGTTGCAGGGCGAATTCTGCGATTGGTTTGACATCCCTAGCTCCTTGGTAATCTACTGGAGGTTTTCCAGGAATAAACACCTTTATGGTAGGAAATCCTTTAATCCCGTATTCCTTAGAAAAAACACGAGTCAATCAGTACAGCAATGAATCAGTCATCTAAACTTGTATTCCTACAAACTTTATCTCAAAGTAAGAACATGAAACCTCCACAAAAAGATAAAATCATTTAAGCATCATTTGGAGTTATGAAAGATAAAATGGAAATCAATACAGCGCCTCTGCAATCGTGCCAAAAACCATTTTATGTACACCAGTCCTTTCCGACAACCATAACCATTAGCTTATCCAGCATCAGAAGGTAATCATCCCCACCATTGACACAAACAACCATATTGTCATATCTTTCTGGCATAACCACTTAAACACTTTTAACACCACCATGCCACTTGAGATTAACACGGCACCCGTTTATGCTTTTATAGCATGCGATGACATTTTTTTTTAATTTTCTTTGTTTTCCCCTTTCTCCCAAGGAACCAAAACGTTAAATCCTGAACTCTTTGCCTAATTTTCTTCTTTTCCTTGTTTTTTCTCTTTTTCTCGCAAGGAACCAAAACCTCAATCCCAATCTCTTTTCCAAAAAATTTCTGTTCCATTCTATTTTGTTTAGTTTAGTTTGTTCACAATTATGGACCCGAGTTCATGAGTACGGAATACATGTTACGAAAGGAGACCAAGGAGAGATTGCTTTTGCTAGTTCGACTTTGAAGGTTACAATAGTCAGCTCTATCACCCGGTAATAGGTTTTTCAAATGTGATCTCTGAATTGTGAAACAAGTGGGATCCCAATGGTTCATTAGCCCATACTGCTCCCAAAAGAAGACCAGTGTGTAAAAAGATACAATCTATACTAATAACATGATATCTCCAGTGATCCAACTGTTGAATCAATTAGGAGCAGTAATAATTCTTAACACATACAAAAAAAAAAAAGCATTTCCAAAAGCATTGCTTCTTTCATTCGTGTATTAAATTCCCATCCATCATATGTAATAACAAAGTCATGTCTCAAGTGCAAATTGAACCCTGTATCTTTCCCAAAAGGCTGCAGTTATATAAAATCCACACAAACAGCGGGGCAGTTGTTACCTCTGTTATTTCTCTATAGTACCATAATGGTTGTTTACGGGAAAGAAACATAACATCTACAAATCATAGTAAGAACCACATTTCTACAAGCAGTTGCTGCAAGTGCAAATATCTCAGCTATGAAAAAAACCTGAGCAAGGGACTGGTGAGCGTCCGCATCAACTGCTGCCACAGTAACCACACCTTTCAAGACACTAGCGGCCTTTTCCCATATTGGTGTTAGAGCTTTACAGTGACCACACCAAGGTGCAAAGAACTCAACCAGAACAACTCCCTTCGAATTCAGAACCTGCCACCACGATAAATCAACGCGTCACACGTGCTAGAAAACCATATTCTTTTTAGTTTTCCAATGGAATTTTTATCTTTCGGTGCGATGCCAGGCATGAAAGAAATTGACTTTTTACAATTTTACTAGTAAAAATGAATGCAAAAAAAAACGAAGAAAAGAAGAAATAGAAGCACAAAGACGCCCTTGTGCTAATTTTCCCAAATTTTACTTCTCTAGTCTGGAATTTCTAAAAGAGAAATACAGCAGTAAAGTAATTACAATCAAAGAAATCCCAAAGGATGCGCCGATAGTTACAATTGAATTCCTCACTCTCCTTGCGGTTGGTACCAGTGACTGGTAATTATCCCATATATGGGGAACGGAGAGACCACATCTTACCGAAGAGTAGCTAAGGCGAAACTCAGACACCCTCGTCATTAAAAAAAACATCAAGTACTATCGCTCTATGATCGCCAATTGAACTGATTATCATGAACAAAAGCGAAAATGCGCAACAAGTACGATGCTCCAAGCTCAAAGATTACCTCCCACAAGATATTGACAGCAATAAGTCAGATCTGAAGCTTACACGAAGGAAGACAAAAGACCAGACCCATCGATTGATATATTCGCAAAAATCGATGAAATAACTGAAATTTTGAGCAAAAATGTATTTTAAAGCATTTGAAATGAGTAGATAGTGGAGAATCAGGTTTTTACCTTGGACTTGAAATTGGTGGGGTTTAGCTGAAGCACTGGAGATGACGGTCCGTACAATGCATCAGCCTGCGAACTGACGTCGAAGATTAACAAGACGAGCAAAGACGACACGATCAATACTGGTAATGATGAACGCATTCTCTCTCTCTCTCTCTCTCTCTAAAAGGTTCAGCTTTGCTCTTCCCGGGGGTTTGAGAATGAAATCGGATCAGAAGAAACCTCTCGACGCAGAGAAGAAAAACCCTTCGAGGTCTACGATTGCTGGACGGAGCTACGTGTGTCCACCAATCAGAAATGAACACGTCATCTTCCGTGACTCCAGAGAGAGAGTATAGACTTACAGAGGAGTATATAGAAATTCGGAAATATCGCGGTTTGCTGCAACACGTGGAGCCACGTTAAAGGGGCCATCTGCGATCTCCGAGTCCATCTACTCTTGGGGCTTGGACATGAGCTTGGGCTTGCACTAGAGACCCGCCGAAGGTGAAATTACCCTGCAAGAGATTTTGTAAACTGGAGTTTCGGCCCAGCTCAACTGCCCTGACCCGGAGTAGGAAACCCAGTTAATAAAACGAATTCCTACGCGAATATGAAGGTGGACTATAACTACCAACGTTTGCTTTAATTAGCGATTTATCCGTACCTACACATTCTCTAACTCAGAGACTCTAGGGCCCGATTGGAACCACACTGATGTGACTTTTAAGGAGGGTGTGTTAAATAATTTACTGATTGGATAAAGAGTTAGTTTGGATGTGTTAGACAATAGAAAGATTTGTTAAATTGTCAAAAGACATTTTTACCCCCATCATGTATTTAATGTATATGTATAATATATACTTATAAATGATATATATCAGTATATTTATATTGTACATATTGATATATTTCTAATATATATAAGTACACTTATATACTGTATATATAAAATATATATTAGTATATACTTAAATATATACTTATGTATATCTATATATATAAGGTATATATAATTTTATATAAGTATATATACTTATGTATATTACATATTTATCAGTATAAGTATAAGTATGTGTATATATACATATGTTTAAATATATATGTGTGTGTGTGTATATATACACACATACATACGTACATACATACTGATACTATAAGTATGTACGTACATGTATATATATACTGATACTTAGTATACATACAATACACATAATATATATATACTCATATATGTATATATACCGATACTATAAGTACGTACGTACATGTACATATATACTGATACTTAGTATATATATATACTCATAATGTGTACTGTATGTATACTAAGTATCAGTATATATGTACATGTACGTACATACTTATAGTATCAGTATGTATGTACGTATGTATGTGTATACACACACACACACACACACACACACATATATATATATATATATATATATATATGAGTATATATATATATTATGTGTACTTTATGTATACTAAGTATCAGTATATATATACATGTACGTACGTACTTATAGTATCAGTATGTATGTACGTATGTATGTGTATATATATATATATGTAACACACACTTTAAATATATATTATATATATACGAAATATATGTATATATATGTGTGTGCGCATGTATATATATATTTTATATATACGCGAAATGTATATCAAAATATGTACGAAATATATACATCCAAAATATATATACGTAATATACATATACATATAAGGGAATGGTGGATATTTTGGTCATTTGTTAAAGTTAACACATTGCCTTAGTTAGCCTTAGGGGGGGTAAGGCTAAATAAGAATTTTCTGGGGGCTTTAATTAGCCCCGGGCTAATTAATACATACACAAAAGATTTGTCAATCAACACCTTATGGGTGGGCCCAACCTTAACTAAGGCACGCTTTAGCTAAGGCACCCCATAAGGCTGCATCCAATCGAGACCCTAAGGACATAGATGTCAAATTTTTTTATGACGTATGTGGCAATTTGACATTTAAATTTTTGATCTCTAACAAAGATATCAAATTGAGGCATTTAAAGTAAGAAAAAAATTTTAAATTAGGACATTTAAGACAAAAATACATTTGACACTTTATGTCAAATTTGACATCAAGTAGCATTTTTCAATTGCCACATAAAATTTGACAATACTTTTAATATTTTTGTTAGAGTTAGTTTTGATATTATTTTTTAAAAATTCTATTGTCACATTGGATTTGACATTTTTGTTGAAAATGCTCTAAGAATACATTTTTACCTAGTTACAACTACTGTCTAAAGGTGCTTCTAGGCACTAATTACCGGGTTAATATCAGAAAAAATGACCGAAATACTTCTGGTCACGTCGAAAAGCTTGTTGGCATTTTTTTTGGTTTGGACTTCCCAAAACGGCAAACGTGGGTCGCCTAGTGCTTGCACATGCCTCGGCTACCGGTCACGGCAGGTCTTCGGAAGGCTTGCCCACAAGTTGGTCATTGTTTTTGGTTTGGACAACCAAAAACTGCCAATGTCAGTCGCCTAACGTTGCACATACCTTGGCTAAACTTCAAGTAAACGATCGGAATGGTATCTCGGTCATGACGGGTCCTTTCGAAAGTCTTGTTGGCATCATTTTCAGATTAGACAATAGAAAACGGCCAACGTTGGTCACCTAGTGTTGCACACGGCTAAATTCGAACTAAACAATCGAAATATTACCGATCAAGACATATCCCTTTGAAAAGCTTGTCCACAAGCCGTTTGGCAATGTTGTGGCCTGAGCAACCCAAAGCGTCACATGTGGGGCACCTAGTGCTTTTGCACAGGACTAAATTCGAATTAAACGATCAGAATGTTACTAGTCAAGATAGGTCCCTTTGGAAGGCTTGCTCATAAGTCGATTGGCATCGTTTTTTGCTCGAGCACACCAAGTCAGCTAGTATGTGTCGTTCTTGCTTTGAAATTTGTGCCACATATGTGGAAAGTTAAGTGACCCATGATGCATTGGCATTCTCACACAGCTTTGCACAATCGGCAAACGGCTTCTCAAGAAGTCATACGCCAAGAATGCTAAGCCGTGCGAGAATGCCAATACATCATGGAGTAGAGTTCCCAAATGGCTAGTGAAAGTACTGCAACTGCAAGAGTAAAGACTATACAATAAAAATGTCAAATTAAGGAAATAGGTTCCAAGCTGACTTTCACCTTATTTATCTCTTATCAGATAATACAAGAAAAATGACTATCCATCCTCCTTAACTGCAGTAATGTTGATCATAATGGAACTTCGAATTCCCCATTATAATAAAAATTAAAATATTTTTGAAAATCTTGAAATTATTTTTAATTTTTATTAAGAACTTATTATTGATCCTATATATGACCCCCCCAAAAAAAAATTACCCAACAGAAAAATACTACCCATAAACATATTCACAAATGCACTCTTAGTTATATAACTCATGGGTCACAAGCCCTACTCAGACAATCTATAGCTAGAAAACTCTAACCATTGACCCGATCTAATGAAAGGTTAAGGGATGTCTCAGCTACGTAATACCTTAATTAAGGCAGGCCCAACTCTTAACCTGTTGATTGGAAAAAATTATTGGGTTGCTAATTAACACAGCAGAAGGAGCCTTAGTTAGCCTCCCCTGCTAAACTAATATGGGACCCTTCATTTTGATAAAATGCAGATCTTTTCTTTTTTGATTAAATTTTGATGATCCAAACCATTCAATGTGTTTAAAACATGTTTTTAAGGGTATTCCGAGAGAAATCAACTCAAAATATTATCGGGAATGTCTGATCCAAGCAATTTTTTATAAAATTATTTCTGTCAGCATTTATGAAAAACTACTTGGTTATTTCAGACATTATTTTGAACTGATTTCTCGCGGGTACTATGTCATGTTGTGTCTTTTGAAATAAAATCTAGTTTGGTAAATGGATGTAGAACTTTTAATTATATCGGGCATGACGAACGAGAAACATAACATTCGAGAGCATAATATATAATTGGAAATATATATACAATATATGATAGCTAATGTTTGGGTACAATAGAGGTCTAAAAGCACGGTTCAGTTTACGGGTCGGGATCATACCGAACAGAAACATCATAACATTGATTTATGATTTTGACTTATTGGCAATGCTTGTGTCTGCCCAAAACTTAAAAATTAATGGAAATAAATTTTGACACGTATGATAGTTGTCTGTCACAATGTTCGAAACTTATAATCTGGACATGAAGGTTGACTTAAGAGAAATTATTAGTTATGGTTCACTCTGATTTAAATTGTGCACTTACTTGTTTAATGTTTCTGCTTATTAATTATTAAATGTTATCTGTGTCACACTCTGATTTCATTTATGTATTCTATATGTTCATAATTACTTGCCCATGATATCATCGTGATTATTCATCTTATGATTCATTGCATAAATTTAATTTATGAGTAGATTTATTTATTGAGTTTTATCACTAATGATGCAAATTTTTTCTGTTCATGACTTTTCATGTTAGGTGTCGAAAATTCAGTTGACGAACCATATATCTTTCCAATGTGTCAACGACAGCACATTTGTGGAAGACTCTATTGCACCTTGGTTCACTTAGTTATAGTTTGAACTATATATTTCAAAATTTTAATGTAATTTCTTTTATTTCAACAGTTGTAATCAAACTTTAATTTGATATGAAATGAATTAATGAAATGTCATTTTTTGTTCTGTTAAATTATTTTAATTTAATATCTACGGAATGGAACGTTACTATTTTTTTATCAATTTTTTGCATTTACTCATTCGTCTCGATAAGAAATTTCAAAAAAATATATAATAATATGGACTAAAATTGAAAGAAAAAAACAGATAAAACAAAGTTAACGACAATTATAAATAGTAAATTTTTTTTAATTTTATTGATTTTTAAGTAAATTTTTTGAAACATTTCCTGATCATATTTTCTTATTTCCCAAACTCTTTTCATATTAATCTAAAATTTTTAGGGAAAGTCTTGGCACATAGATTGTGTCCATAAGATCTGTGTATTTAACATTACTCAAACTTTTAAAGCGAATTCGAAAATTAAAAATACCAGCCACATTAATTAGCTTCCACACACCAAACACATTTCCTTATTATCATCATCACTCAGAGGTAACGGCCCCATGGTTACGATTTTCATACAGCCCAAAACGATTACTCTCTCTCTCTCTCCCCCCTAACAAACTGATTTGTATCATCCTCAAGAAAAGGCTGTAACAACCACTAAAAGCAGGAAAAAGACAAAGGCCAATGAAGCCACACTCATTCATTTCGAGCCCACTAATCATCTCTCTTTCTGTTACAACTCACAAGCATGGAGTTAATTAACCACATGAAATAAGCAAGACCCCTCCCCAAAAGCTTCCACATATTCCACGTGATGTCCATGCCTCTTTAACTCTTCATTTCATCAGGTGTCAATACATAAACAAGCTGGGAGGAGAGAGAGAGAGAGAGAGAGAATTCAAGGGGAACAAAGGAGAGAAACATATGATGAGAATGGAGGTGCTCGTGAAGTGTTGGAGGAAATTGAAGAAGATTGTAACATGCCCAGATGGTCGGAACTCTAATCATCGTCAACCAACGTCTTCGACTTTGGTGTCTCGTGCTGTTGAGTGCGATGAGCTCTTCCTAAGAGGAAAAAAGAGGCGGCTCAGAGATGATATTGATGTTGGTCATTTGGTTGCTGCCCAAAGACATTTCAGCTTGAGGCCTAATATCTATCTTTAAGGGAGAGAGAGAATGAGTGAGAGGGAGGTGAGAGAGTTTGTTCATGTTTCTGGAACTTATATCGTGAGCTGGCTTGAGAATTTCATGTTTGCAAGGATCATGTCATGGAAGAACATAAAAATGTCTGGAAAGTCCAACTTCTTCTTTTTCATCTATTTAATTTTTGGACTTCGATCTTAATGGTTCTGCGTCTTCATGTCCAAATCATCTTTTTCATCTCCATCTTCTCAATCTTAAGGCTGCAGCATAGGTGATACTCCCGAGTGTTATTGGTCACCTTTTTATTTTGCCAACCAAATCATGACTTAAGAAAGAAGAGGCCTCTTATTTAACACATTTCTTTACACTTCTACCGAACAGGCATTGAAATTAAATGCCTAATTCTGCGTTACATATTAGGAAATGTGAAGACCAGGTCCCAGAAGTTTATCATCGAAGTAAAATCTCGAAATGATTTCACACTGCGGAAAATAAACGAAGTTTTTTCATCCTAACATGAACAAAACTCATATCCGAGAGCGAATTCCATTGGGTCCACCAATGAATGGGATGACTTCTGGCAATTGATTTTGGTAAAATACATCTAATTAATTAAGAATTATTTGTATCTTATATATCGTAGCGGAAGACTAATTGAAATCTAGTGCTTAGGAAATCTGGGCCAAAAAAGGAATATTACAAAAGGGGTTTTGACAAGTTTGGGAGTCCTTGTAGATACCCAGGACTAACAAAATACTGTTTAAGTGTTAACCCCTCAATTTTGGCTGTTAAAATAATCATTTAGTTAATGCCCCTAATTTTGGCTGTTAAATGATAAATATTTAAAGCACATACTATTTAGATTTTAATAATAAGATATAAATCTAGTTTAGGCTGAGAATTTAAATTTACATAATCCTACAAAAGGTTAGTACATACTCAAAGGATTCGGCCAGTGTCGTGCCCAGTGTATTCAATTTCGGTGTGAGTTGCTTTGTTTCCTTCTTCTTCAACACCTGGTATCGAATGCTAAGACAACGTAATATTATGAGTGAATTTAGGCCAATAGACCACCAAATTATCCTTTCTATCCCAACCGTTAGGCAAAAATATGGTAGACATTTGAATAACATTTAAAGAAAATATGTTATAAATACAATGGATCTAAATTGTCCCGCAGTAATAATTTATCATTGTGTTCATTATTAAACTCAAATTATCTCTTCCTACCAAATTCAACTGTGGAGTCTAGAATCGAAAGTACCTTGTAAGCCCTTTAACTATATCTACAAAATACTCAATTGATTACCCTTTAGTAAAAACAAGAATGCCCTTAGAGTATTTGGGCACTCCGACGATTAAGTTAGCTTTTAATAAAAGCAAAAACAACTTAAAAGTATGAAAATTAGTAAGAGCATATGTGTGTGTTTACCTAAAACGAGAATGCCCTTGGGGTATTTATGGAGTACGGATCCAGCTGCCTACCTGAGGCCGCGATCGAAAATATAGTGTCGTGGTTTAGGAATCACGATGGTACCGTCACATGTCCCACAACTACACCAATCGAACGGGCATGTCTGCACTACCTTCCTCACGTATGCCCGAAACGTGGGGAGAGCGTCTCCACATGGCCATGCCGAGCGCATAGCTTTTTGCAATATGGCCGAAAATCAATACTTGAAGAATATTCTTATTGACACTAGACGGTTAGTCGAAAAACAATGCCGAAGTTCACTTGGGTTTCCTTAGCTTGTAAACCGAGAGCAAATAACATAGTTCTTTGGGCATAGCCCAACTTGGGCTCAGCACAAATGGGCCGAGGATGATCGACCAAAGGTCCACTACTGTATATTCTGTCCTACTACACCAACATACATAAATGCTCTGACTTTTAAGTGATTAAAAATATAAACATCAATTTAAGTGCTGACATTTTATTTCAGAGTCATACACCAAACTGAAATAAACAAATTATATATCAATTGAGAGAGATAAAATATGAGTATGAAAAATATGATTAATTAGGAATACTATTAAATAAAATGAATAAATTGAACAAAATATCAATCAGACAAAATAAAATATCACTTTCATAAACCATCCTTTAACAATCAATACATAATTCATATTCGGTACCCAATTTATTACAAATCACAATCAATAAAAATACGGGACATTACAAGCTTGCCCGGTACATACAACGATTACAAGTAACACAACAACAATATTATCGGTACACAAATGATCTCAATTTTGCTGGAAGAAAGCCATGAGAGGATTATACACATCTTGGTTTGCAGTTACACTCCAAATGAAATCCAAATGTGCATACTGCTCAATGTATAGTACTACAAGCTTATCAGCATCATGACCTTGAAGTGTGTTTAGAAGGGACTGAACGTCGTTCACATCCGAAAGCTTGTCCTGCCCTCCATGGGCAAGGAATAGTGGAAGCTCATTTGGGATGCTTGATATGTTGTACGAAGGAGGCGTGTCCTGCCCATAGTGTTGGTTGTTTTCATCTGCGCTCCCATAATCGTACATTGCTATTGTCCCTTGTCGAATCACTACTCAACACAAGAACCACACACCACAAAATACATATATTTTTAGTCATGCCAAGTGCTAGTGAAAAGGGATAAGGCTCAATTTCCATCATCATTTGACAAAAATAGTAAGCAAAAATCCATGGAAGTCAAGTGATCATAAGGCCCTAAATGGGAGTTCGCTACTTTTTTAAGTTTCAGGTTTAAAACCTCTCAGGTGCTATCAACTTTTATAAGGTTAGTCCATGTAGGGTTTTTTTCTAAATTTAATTGGGACTCTTGCTAGTGTGTTGTGGGATCGTTGAGATACACGTAAACTAGTCCAACCACTATGAGTTATTAAAAATTCATGGAAGACAAGATTAATTACACTGTATCTCCTCTAACTATGATCCATTTTTTATATTATTCCTTTTATCTTTTTTTTTACTACAACATATCCTCTTAAATTATAGAAAAATAGCATAATACTCTTCTGTTAATTTTTTCATCCAGTAATTAACAGTAAATATCATGTGATGTACACATGTGGCCCTTAAAAATACTCATTGTGACTAGGATATCTTTTACACACACATTATACGTAATATTTAATATATATGTGTGCGCGTGTGTGTATGTACATATATTATATATATATTATGTATGCATATGAAGGGTATTTCAGTCACAATAACTATTTTTAAGTGTATATATGTACATCACATGATATTTACTGTTAAATATTAATAAACAGAAAAACTAACATAGAGTATTATACCATATTTTTATAGTTCAATGGGGCAAATTGTGACAAAAAGATAAAGGAGATAACGTGCAAAAAGGGTTATAGTTAAAGGGGGTAAAGTATAATTAATCTCATGATTTATTGCAATCTCAGAAACATTGAACTATGTAAATTAACCCAAGAATTAATGATTTTATTTCTCAATTGTAGCAAAATAAATCTTCTAGAAACTTACTCTGTGCTAAATGGAGCATGTTCTTGGTTGCCGTGGGCTGAGGTGCATTATTAAGAATCTCATCTGTGACGGAAGAATTCAAACAGCAAGAATTGCCTATTTTCGCAGGCAAATTACAAAAGCTGGTTAGCAGTAGACATAAATATCTAACTGCAGATGCAAAAAAGTAGGCCACGAGATTAGTATTACCAGTTAAAACAGGCAGTACTGAGGAACAATCACTGTGGATTTCGTTGCAAATATCTTCTATGAATTTGGTAACGGCTCCACTGTTTACGAACAATTTAGATTTGGTAAACAATCGTAATTTAAAATGATCATGGAGACACGACGACAGACAAAAATAAGACTTGTTCGTGTTGTCAAATCGACCACACGTGCTAAGCTTCTTATAGTTTGTGTCCAAATCTACGTATTACTACGCAAGTACATTCTTTGTTAAATTTGTCAAGTCGGTTTCTCACCCTTTTGCAAGAAATTCATGAATGCCCAACCAGTACATGATCTGTCAAAAAAAGATAAGAATGCCATGAGAAAGCTCTATTGCAATATTAATTCAAAAGAAAAGTCCAAGAATACAGATGTTCCGGGCACATCTACAAATTATTGAGAGCGCCACATACATTCAATAATTTCGGATATATATGTGTCTAAAACATCAGTTTTCCAAGCATTATTCTAAGTCAAAATATGGGTGACACTTATCATTACATTGCCTATGGAAGAATCAGCAGCAGTTTTTGCAAGTTGTGTGGGGATCTGATTCAGGTAAGATATAGGACACAGCAAAGCGGCTGATCTCAACATGTTCACTGACTGTGGTCGGGAAAAAGCAGCTAGACCCATCAAAGTTCCCTAAGAAGAAAACATCAAAACAAAACAAAAAAAACACCCTTGGGCCTGAGCAAAATATCTTTCATGAACAAAAACTCAGTACTATTAAAGAGAAAAACAAGGATATTTACCAGGGAGTGACCAACATAGTGCAGGTTTTGCCCTGTTTGATCATAAACATATTGGAATGAAGCAGAAAGATCGTACGCGGCTAATTCATCCCATGACCATTCCCAGTAAGCCTATGAATTACATAATTCGAGAACAAAAATTATAACAGAAGCAGAAAAAGCTTGTTTTGTTATGTGGTTGAGTCAAATGAAGTGAAGTACCGGATCATCGGTACTAAGTGATGTGTGTCCGCTGCTATATTGAGTTCCTCGAGTGCTGACAAGCCAAACGTCGTATCCATTATCAGCCAAAATGAACGCCAATGCTTCATCTGGCGAGTTGATTAACCATACTGAAGCATCCTGCCACATAAGAAGAAATAGTATATTTTAAAATTGGTCATGCACGCGTATTGGATACTTCTCAAATACCGATACGCACTCGATACATCCCGATACGTATTGGATGCGAAAGTATTCAATATTGAAATTAAATCATTTAATATCGGATGCGCGATAGATACTTCTAAAATACGGCCAAATACTTTAGGATATAACGAGGAGATGAATTTGAATCACTTGAGAATGTCAGTATACTTGAAGTTGTTAGTCTTTTTCTCTTAATGAGCCAGATATAAAAGCTGATATATATTCACCAATGAAGACAAAGGAGATGCAATTGAATATTTAAAGTTAATATGAGTAAAAATTAGTAGGAATTACTATTTCTAGGTTTAGACTTTGGGCATGTATTGAATGATTTCAATTGTTTTTTTTTTCTTTTCTTTCTATTTTCAATGACTTTTAGAAATTAATTTGTGCCAAATAGTTGGTATAATGTTATAACCAATTCAACTACTCATGTATTTCTTTTGTTTTATTTATGCATAGTCGTAATCGATAATTAGAAAATAATATTAATTTTTATAGCCGTATTTCCAACGTCAGTGGCGGACCCCAGGGGGATGGCATGTGGCACCCCCATGCTCCACTGAAAGCAAAAACAAAAAAAACAAAATAGGTTTAAAAGTAAGTCAAAAGCTTATCGCGTTGCATTATGACACCCCATACCCTTTTGTTATGTCAAACTATCTCCAATCTGTTTAATTAAATTTTGAACATTTATATATTTTTGTTATTGAATACAAATTTGATCCTTTGTTGTTCATTTATTTTGATAGTGATGCCCCCAAGTTCAAATCTTGGATTCGCCCTTGCCCGATGTATATATCTGTATCTTATTTTTTTAGATTTTATCGTATCATTGTATCTGGATTGTATTATATCTATATTTTGTATCAGTATATGTACTTTCCAGGTGTTGATAAATAAAGAAGAGGGGCGCAAGAGCCAATGGCGGATCCACATGGAGTCAACCCCCCCTCAACTTTTTAAAAAGTGCATTTTTGTTAGAGATGTGAATTATTTGTAATTTTGACCCCATTAAAAATATAAAATTGACCCAAGTATTTCACTTAGAATATAAAAATTACCCCCAAACATTTCACGTATTCTATAAAATTATACCAAGTATTTCATCCAAATAAAAAAATAACTATTTTTACTATGCAGATTGTCTAAAAAATTATTTCGCATTGAAAAAAATCAACTAATAAATAATATTTTACACGTATATGAATATAAAATACCTTAATTTTTTACCTAACGAATGACCCATTTCTTATATTTTTTTATAAATAGAAAAAGTTATTGAGTACTATTTTGGATTAGGTAAAATTATATTTATCACTTATTAAAAGAATATATGTTATGTAGTTTTACTCAAAATTTTGACGCCACCCGCCAAAATTTCTAACCCCGCCCCAAGAGCGCAATCCGCACCATGACTAAACCACAAGGGTTCCAAGTAAAGCTTGTTTCAACTTACTGAGTAAAGCCCATGCTGCAAAAGAACAGGAGGTTTGTTTGCTATCGTGCCTGATCTCCCTGCCGGAATCCTCTGAACACTAAGAATATATCCATCATTTGTTGTCACCTGAAACTCAAAAACAAAAAGGAAAAAATCATGTATCCAATTGAAAAGTTAATCACATAGTTGATGAACTGTACAAAATGAATTCATATGATCATACGTACGGTGTGCTCTTCACAAGAATAGCCTACTATCTCCACCATTGATTTGCAGATGCCATCATCAGAATCAAAAAACGATAGAGATTTGCGATTGTGGCTTTTGATGGGATAAGGTCTCATAGCTCCATCTGCAGATAGACACAGCAGGAACACCAAAATGCATATGGTTTTTAGAGTAATATTAGCCATTGTGCATGTGTTATCTTGTTCCTTGTTTCCACTGCGTTTCCAGTATATATAGTTGAAGAAACCCCACATGTAATGTAAAGAGGACTATATTAATTAATCATCCTTATTGTATGGTTTAAAGTTGACTTACTCCAAATTAAGAGGCGTTAATGAATGATAATTAACCACAAGATACCATAGTTTGTCTTTCTTCATTTTTTGTCTACCATTGCCTTTTCTTTACCCGGCAAAAGATGATGTTATAAAAAATGAATAAAGGAACACGGCAAGAAAGGCTTTCCCTTTGAGATTTTTGAATTCAAGTGAATCATAACCGTTCATTTTTGAATTCGGAGAAATTTTTAGGTAAGTTTTCTGGGAGCCTAGACTTTCCCTTTGAGATTATCCCAACTTAATGCCAACTAATCCTTAGGAGACCAATCTCGCTGTCTACTTGCGAGGAGCTCATTTAGAGTCATGACATTTGCCCTGTATAAATTGGCCTCATAAAAATTGATAGCACCTAATAGGTTTCAAATCTAAGACCTAGGAGGGAGCATACTTCTCAAACCCGGTCAATCCCTTAGGGTTGATCATGTATCCTAAATATATTGGCACCCAAACTCTAGCAAATCATGTGCTAAATAACAATCAAGTTAAAAAAAACACCCCCTCAAACGGTTTGAGTTCCTATAAATCTCAAGGGATTAGTTAAGTGAAAAGAGAGGAAGTGACTAAAAGGCTTGCTTGCCCAAAGTCAAAAGGTTGAATCCCACCAGAAACAATCACTAGAGATCACTAGAGGTTTGTCCAGTCATTAACTTCAAGATCTTAAGGACTAGTTGGCATTATAGGTTGATAATAATTTCAAAGCCTGCAGGATACTTCGACTATAACTTCCTATATATTTGTATTTAGGTTTCTCTCCATTCCAGACCTTGCATTTTTAATCTTAATTTACTTTATACTATTGTAGCTCTTTCAAATACTTTTTGACTATTACATTAGAAGTACTCACTCATGTCAAGCACGAACGTATAGCATTTAAGTTCTGTACATAATTTGTCACGCATAATTTTGCCTACTTATAAATGTTTTGGATTAGGTAATATGACTATGTTAGTCTTGCATTGTTGTTATGCTTAATATATTATACAACTTCTTATTATTTACACCTTCTAATTATTACACAAATTTAAAAAAGATTATGCTAAATTGAAGTTAAAACATTTTATTTAGAAAAAATTTAATTTGATTTAGATAAGATTCCACCAAATCTCTTTTTTTATTATATCATTGAGTTTACTAAGAGAGGGCATATCTTTTGAATCTTAATTAGATAATCTTATAATCCACTATAATTTTAGAGGAGCCGATAAACTTTGACCAGATCATGCGCGATTTTAAATCTTACATACTAGTAATAACTCGTGCTGTGGATGGGAGTTAGCAAAATTGAGTTAGATTATGTTAATAATGAATTTCTATGGTTATAATGTGACAAATGGATTTGTAGAAGAGTTGTCTTTGTTCGTGATAAATTTTTTGTTATTCATGCTTTTCACTGTGTCAGATTGATTAGAAGTACTTGATGTCACGTTTATTTTATAAAATAAAAGTTTAAGCATATTACAGAAAATAAAACATTAAATGAGAATAATTAGGAGATATTTGATTTCTTTTTATGGTGTCGTGTGGAGTTCTCAAAGCTCTCACCACGAAGAACCCTCATGCAAATTTTAGAGAACAGATTTTAAATTAGATATTAAGATTTTAAATCACATAAGCATAATGGTGTTCTTGCGATATGTTAAAAACTTAAATCCAAAATACCTTGCAAGTTTAGTTAGATCATTCAATCGTAGGATCGGAGTAAAAAAATTATAGAAGATAGATTTAGGGATATGGTTTCAAAAGAAAATTTCTTAATTCACTCAACCATGAAAATTTCAATTCAAACTTGTCCGTTAATTTAATAAAGATTCCCCGGGAATATATTACTTAAATTGGGCTAAATTTTTTTAGTTATATTTTTGTCTCTATTTGCATTTTTTATATTTATTAATTTTATGTCAAATTTTTATAAATTATTAGTTCGTCTTAAATAGTATAAAATTATAACCAAAATACTTGGAAAAGATTACCAAAAAAAAAAAATCTAAAACATGAAATCTAAAACTTTATTCAAAATTTTTGGTCATCATTTTTTATTTTTTTTAATTTCTCGAACACTGCACGAATACTGTCCGACTATTTGGATAATTTTTTGTACGTCAAAATTATATCGTTTACTGCACAACAAGACTCCCAACTCCTTGTGGAAGCTACAGTTCATAAAAAACCTCTTTCAATCGCAGAACAAACTTGTTGGAACAGCTGAAGCTTAGGCTACAACAAGCTAAGTTTAGTGATGGCAGAAAAGACTTAACCGTATGGCATTGGAGTACAAATGGTAAATTTTCACTTGAGTCAGCACATGCTAGGTGGGAGGAAATGATGCCAGCTCCCAATAAAATCTTGGGAACACTTTTGTGATAACTTGTCGCATATTGAAAGTCTACATGAGTGATTTTGAATTTGTACGGAATCCTGTAAACTACTGTTTAAGCATTTTTGGCCATATAGTTAGCCTCAAATAAGTTATTGGCTCAATGGTATACATGTATACATGAGGCGGTACAAATGGTATTAGAGCCTAGCTTTGACTTTATTACTGCATGACATTGTATCGTGTCTTAATGAAGGTCCACAGCCCAACCAAGAACAATGGATGTAGTAAAATTCATGACTCTTGATAAAGGTATGGTTTTAGAGAGATTCTTGAGAACAAACCCTCGATCTTTCATGGGATCTGTCAACCCGTCTGATGTCGATGCTAGGTATTGCTAATGAGCAATGCTACCAATACATCACATTATACATCAAGTTATACATCATGCTTGTGTGGCATCTACTAATTTGAACACATATTTTGTCTTATAATGATATGTCATGTAAGCATAATGTACACTTTGATGTATAATTTGATATGTTAGTAGACTTATTTATTTCTAATGGAGAATTTTTTTAATCTATTGGGTTGTTCTGATATGTAAAAATTATCATTTACAACCTATAAGCCGGAAGGAGAGGAGGAATATTAGTGGCGTATGGTTAAGCGTCAATACAAGGACAAGGAGCATGATTTGATTTGGGATACTTTTGAGAAGATCTTTTGGCGAGAAGTACATTCCTCTGAAAGTTAAAAAGCAAAGGTGAATTGAATTTCTAAATTTGCAACAATGGAATATGACAGTGATTGAATATCAATATAAATTTGAGGAGTTGTCATGGTTTGCAGAACATTAGGTGAAAAAGTAAACAAAAAAGGTACTGTTATTCGATCAAGGACTTCGAACAGATATTCACAAAAGAGTTTCATTATTTGCGTGTTAGACCTTGCCTAAAGTTTTGACCAAAGTCTTAACAACAGAAAATGAATTACTAGAGGAAAAGAAGACTAGGGAGCACCGGTCTGAGAAATCTAAAGAATGGTGGCAATCGGGACAAAGTAGTGAGGATGGATATCCTAATAAATGAGGATGTCTTCCTTGACACAGTAAAACGGTAAAATGAGACAGAGTCAACCTTTATGCGATCTTTGTAAAAAATCTCATTACAATTATTGTTGTGATGGCACACCAAAAATATGTTCGGTTAGAAGTTCTCAAAAAATTTTTTGAAAATTTTTAGAAACTTGTTTGGGAAATTTTTTTTCAAACATTTTTATTTTTTTCTTAAACAATTTTATCTCTCTATAAAAGAAGAGAGAGAAAGAGAGTATCTCGAAAATACCGAAAAAATTTAACTCTCAAGAGTTAAATTTTTTTTGAAACACTTACACCAAACAACATTTCAGAGTTTTTTTCTCAAAAATCGTTTCAGAAACACTCAACCGAACACAGCCACATATAATTGCAATCAACTAGGACATTTAGCTTCTCACTATAAGGCAAAAACAATTTTCCTTTGTTTTATTGTTGTGATGGCACAACAAAAATTATGTTCCTAGGAAGTTCAGTTGTCATATGTTCCTCGGTGATCTTATTTGTCGGAACCATGATTCTAGTTTAGCAAGTTAGCCCTCCTTCTAGAGCCAAAAGTTGTTCCCTGAATTTCACATAAACGACAACAAGTGAGGAAACAACAAACAAAAACTGAACAAAGTGTTGGAATATGGTTATTTTGGAGGGTAGAAGTGTGGTTCAATGTTGTATTTCAAGATTTCACCAGAAGTACAACAGAGCGCGAAATCGATCAAAGGAAGTATTAAAATGACTTTTATTAAATCCACTGAAGACTTCGATAGGTTACAAGAAAGTACTAAGTTACAAATTACTCTTAGAATAAAGTTGAAAATGCAAATGGTGACAAGTGTGTCGATGCCTAAACTGAAGTACACAATGCCTCTTTATACTACATGCAAAACAACCACCTAAATAATTTTGAATTTAAATAGAACTGGAAAGTTTCCAAAGCAAAACAAATAACTGCCTTCAACTACTTGTTGAAATTCTCTCGATCATGTAACGGGCCTTAATCCTATTGCAAAAACACGCGCACAAAATCCCTCTTTGTCTGGACTTTAAAACGTGTTTGAATCAACGTCTTTGTCACGTGAAACTCCATCCATGAATATGCTTCTGGTCACGTCAGCAATAAGGACAAATATGGTATAAACGTGTACATAGCGAAGGAGGAGGACTCACTACATGTAGCCAGCCAAATTAAAAATAGACAAAATAGCTAGTCATTTGAAGAGATTGTTGGAGTACCAATTTGAGTTTGGCTAGCTAAAGTAGCCAGTAAACCTCATTTGAAGAGGCTATTCGAGTTGGTCTAACCCTTCAATATTTGAATTCGACAATTATAAAATATTTTTTTATTTAATAATCAACTTGTACAGACATCTCATGTGTTCTACCTCTAGTAATCTTTAAGAGTACACATATATCTCTGTTTGAACACAATACTTCTGTTCTAATCCCACAGTAGGGATTGCAATAATGATTGCACGCTGGCATGAGTTTCTAGATTTATTAGCTTAAGCAGATACCATTTCTTTTCCAAAAAATGAGTCCAACAAGGAATATTCGTGATCTAGTCCAATATACTTTTATGAACAAATCTAGAAACACGACTTTTAGTTCACAGATACAGAACCGACGTCGTCAGATGTATGTGGGGTTTGATTATTTTGAATGGCTCCACATGCATCCAATAATACTAAACACATCTGTGTCAAGATTTGTGCACGAAATATTATGTACGTTCCTTATAGGGGTTTCTCCATTCGAAACTCAAGGAGTCACTTATTTTTTTGGATAACTGATTTAAATTGTGAATTATAAATTATAATCATACTAGATTATAAATTTATTGTGTGTATATTTTTGACAAAGTAGTCATTAGTTCTTAAGATTCATGTAGATTATACTAGATTATAAATGTACTGTGCATAATACAACAGAGCAATTGTTGAGACTATAAATCTTTATGCTGTATTTTTTGACCAAGTTGTCCTTTTCCTAATATTCATGTGGAATCCTTTTATGAAATTTGAAGCGTAAATAGTATTTTGATTCCCATATGATCGAAGAACGCAAAAAAAAATTAATTAATTTAAAGATTTCTTTTAGATTCTCAAATTGTGACTCTGATATTCAATTATGAGAATTCAATTCGAAAAACAAAAAATAAGATTTTATATGGTATGTCATTGTTGACTTTAAACCTACGAGTCCATCCAAAATTACAAATTAGCTAATAGTCCCTTGTAGCTATTTGGATCGATGTTCATTCCACCTCTAATTAAGCTAAGGATACCACTCGATTAGTTATAGTTTTGAGTATAGGTCTACTCTTACTTTTTAACATGACAAAGATACTCTTTATATCTATTATTACTAGCAATAACTCGTGCTTGTAAAATTAAATGAGAAATATTTTATCATATCAGTCTATATTTTTTTCTAAAAATTTAATAATAAATTTCTACCATGGTAATGCAATGTGAAGCATGTATTTTTAATAGCATGTATAACTTGAAATATCTTCATTATCTTATTTTAAATTTTCTTTTTTATTGAAGTATTAAAATAAATATTTTAATGACTAAATTAATTTGATCAAGTATTTATTCATCTCATCTCTACAAAATTAAAATAAAATATTAAAATTTAAGAACTGTGATAGTTTAATGTGATTAAGAATAACTTTTAAAATATAGACTATGTAATTATGAATCACTTTACTCATTATTTTATCACAAAATAATCTTGATATTTCTTTGAATAGAGTAACAAAATAAATAAAATTTTACAAAATAATTTAATGTGATATTTATACTGCAAAAAATGAAATTCAACCTAATATTTTAAGAATTTGCAATCAGTAAAAAATATTATATTCATTAATTTGTCAAAATTATATTAGTTAAAAATAATGATCAAAGACCTACTTGAAAACTTGAAGAATTTATTTAGATAGAGATAATTGGAGAGTCAAGTTTATCTTTTCAATTAGATAAGATTATTTATTTTAATTATTTTAATCAGATAAGGAGATATAACCTGAAGAACGAAGTAAGGACGTTAATTTATTTTTTGTTGTTAATAGTTTTGTTTTAATTTTTTCTTATGAATTTTTATTTTTCCGCTTTTCATGACATACAAAATTTTAAAAAGTAAAAAAAAAAAAAAATTTAAATTTACCAAAGGCAAATAAAAAGTGAGCACGTCATCTTTATTTTTTGTCTTTAGTAAAATAAAAGTTAATTTTTCTGAATTTCTCAACTCTTCTCTTCTCCTAGAATTTAATTAAAAAGTAATAAATACACATTCATTGAAACAAAAAACAAAGAAAAAACTTTTTAATGTTATGTATAGAGATAACTATTTTTTTATTATTTTAAAAAATTTACTAAAAATTCATCGGAGGTGATGACTGGAGATCAAGTCCGTTGCCAAAAAATTCATCGTCGCCATTCATCAAAATTTTGTTTTTACACAGATTGATAGGAAAGCTGACACCGAAAATGTCATTGACGCCATTGATCAGAGATGATGGTTGCTGGCGGAAGGCGGTGGCCGGAGATGGGGATAGGAGGTAATCGTGATGAAATGCATTGTGAGACATTGTAGTGGCTAGGGACAATGAGGTATTTTTATCATAGGTAGACTACAAGTGTTTTACTATGATTGGGTGGATTAAAAATATTAGCAAATAATATCTATAGTGGACTATTAAGGGTGTGTTTAGGAGCACATCTTTTAGCTTTTTGTTTTTTGCATTCACTTTTTAAATTATGGTTAGAATGAGTTTTGAATTTAAAATAAAGTGTTTGAAAAAAATGTGCAACATATATATTACAAAAATAGTAAAATAAAAAATGAAAATGAAAATACAAAAATAAGCTCTAGATCTCTTTTTGAGTTTTTACTCCTGAAGTCCAAAATGAATTCTGAGAATGTAGCTCCCAAATAGTCAAAATTCAAAAATAAGAATAGAAAAATGTAAAAAAAAAAAACTCCCAAACACCACCTAGAGAGCAAATGTCCCTGAGTTTTTATGCAAAAAGATGCACGGATTCATACCCGACTCACTTTTAACCTTGAAAGAATAAAAATTTCTTTTATAACAAAATGTTCAGATCGATTTACACGCATTTTGACAAATTTCAGACACGAAAATTAACAATTTAACAAATTTCTAGTCAAAAGGGTTTTTTTTACTAGAGGTGACTCGAATTTACAAGGTTAAGAGAATAACCTCATTACTTGCTACCATGCTCCGAACGACCCTAAAAATCCAAAACAAGTAGCCCATGCAAGTAAGAAAATACTCAATTCCAACAGTGTGTTCTCTAATCCAGTTCAATGTGACATCAGGCCACAAAATAAAGAAGTAACCACATACTATAATAAAGTGCTCTAAACTGCTTGTTTTCTCATTTCTTATTCCTCTGCCAATTCATAGATTTCCTGACTGCTGCGATACCATATATTTTAAGACTAAGATCCAGAGTTTACTGTCGGGAGTAATATGATTAGTACAGCAATTTTCTTATGCAACATGTGCAGCAGAAAAAAACAATATTTCATGACCGCGAAAATGGTTTAAGAAAACCTCATGTCGTCTACAGGAATCCAACTGACAAAATGTAGATTAACTTCATAGAAATGGAGAATCATTGAGAGAACAAGTAAGAACCTTAGATTCATCATATTGAAGGCCAAAAAAACAACAGTAAAGGGAAGAAATAAGTCGAAGAAAAAACACAAACATGTAGACCATATTTCTTCCTAAGTACTATACAGGTATGAGAATCCCCAATGTGTCGTATCTCCATTATCGTTGTATCTTCCGCTCGTTGTTTTCAATTAACAAAGTGCAGCGACATTATATATCTGCTAATGCTAGCAAGGAGGATTGGTTTTTCAAGAATTATGTGCAATGGGTAAATCCTTTTGCAATGCATCTGATGTTTTAACAGCAGTTTCTGATGATCTCGGTCTTATTAACGGTCTTTGTAAGAACTTTGGTTGCCACCGTTTAGGTTTGATCTGTCCCAGCAACTTCATCTGCTCCTTCCTGAACTTCCTGTTCGCGTACCATTTTCCACCCCGCCAACCAAGACCATACCTAAGATACAGCGAGAAGCAAAAAGGAGAAGCTGTAAGTCAAAATTAAAACGTACTCCAATAAATGTAGTTTTCAAAGTGCAGAATTTGTATCAAATACTTGAGCAAAAATGAGAGGCTAAATTGACCATTAAACCAGCATCCAATCTTCCAGATGCAAGTATTGGCAAGGCAAATTGCTATAGTGACAAGTCTCACATTCTTTCCCACATTTCACTATCTCCTACCCAATTAGGAACTTCACATGTCAAACAGAAGGGCTACGGAAAGGAAAATAACTTTATTTCGAGATGTCCCTTAGTCATTGGACAGGGCCGACAGGCACATTTTCTGTGCCGGCTAATTTTTTTTAACTCTTCTGAGAGAGAGGCTTTGCTCACATACCCTTGGATATTATTACGGAGGGCATACAAAATGCACAATACTGACTATCAAGTATCAAATATCAAAAAGCTTAATTCCCTACAAAACTTCCCTAGAAATTCAAGCTTTTTTTCCAAGTTAACCACGGGAAAAAAAAAAAAAAAAAGACACATATTGGCATTAACTGTAAAATCTAGAACTAAATCATGAAAGAAGCATTTGTCAATCTCCTCTAAAAGCACTCATTTCTCTCTTTTCCAAAAACACGTGGTGGATACAAGTACACAACACCTATTGGAGATAAAACAAGGAAAAATCAACTAATATGATTTGCCATTACATAACTGCACCACTTGCAACGAGTGGCCGTATCCACATTAAAGCCATGTTTGTGTTTTGGATAGGAATAAGGATTCAGTCGTCCTGCGACAACTAGGACTATTTTTCTCTGGGCATGAGGAAAGTGATGAGAGAGAAGATCGAGTCCAACAAATTTTACAATTTGGACCAACCATCAGTATAATCCCACCACTAACCTCACCCTCGGACTACTTATCCCACACAGTATAAGGATTATATTATTCCCCATGCCAGGACTTACAAGTCCCAACTGCATGAATAAAGCAGCGTTAAATGGCAACACAAGCATTTGCCTTCTACATTCTCCAAGGCACGCATTAATTATGCCAGTGTGGCATAAAATGCTGGAGTACACTTTCGTTCATTTGGTTAACCTTGACTAGGGCTGCAAGAAAAACCGAGAGAACCAGACCAAACTGCACATTTTATTCCTGATCCGTGGATTAATGATCTGGTTCTGGTTTCCAAATTTTGAGAACTGTGGTGTTCGGTTTGGTTCAGTTCGGTCCATGATTTTTCGGTATGGAACCATGGATTAACCGAACCACACCATTCGTACATACTTATATATGTTTATATATATATACATATGTATAAGTATACTTATCTAAGTTCTTGTTTTTTCATTAATTAACCATGGATTGTTTTTGCATGCATTTCGTTTTCTTGTTTTCCACCTTATTACCTAAATTTTCTGTCTTTATTTTTGCCATTCATTCAAGTGTCGTTAAATTGCAAAATGACTAAATATTATAAGTGGATCATTATTTACACCTTTCTTCAAATTATATCATTAGATTTTTTAAACACTTGCCATGAGATTTTATTACTTGAGACATATGTGCTCTTATTCTCCCTCAAACAATAAGTGAAAGCATGAGACTGTAGTTAGCAAAAGTTATTTTGTGCAGTTCATGTTAGGCATAAAACCGGAACCGAACCGTGACTCGCAAATTAGTTTAGTTTGGTCCATAGGACTTTTGGTCCAGCCAGAGTCCTCAATTTTTTTGGAACCGTAATGGTTCGGTCCTCAGATTTCTATGAAACCGCCCAGACCCCTAACCCTGACCCCTCTGTCGTAATATCTCTAATCCAAACCTGGTACGGAACTAGATTGCCTTTTAATGCAACTCACCCTCGTTCCACCTCATCCAAACACAAAGTGTAGATACGTTCAGTCCAGTAACCATTAATGAGTGCAGGAAATGTTAGGTATAGACCTAACCTTTCGGCATTCTATGCACAAAGTGGTTATTTCCGGACTTGAACCTCCAATGTTAAGTTCACGAAGTAAGCGGTAATTATTAGCCCAGATAGTTCTTGTCTAGTATGTCTTTACTTTTGACTATACCCTCTTCTTCCCCTATCCATTCCCGGAAACAAAAGTAAGCTGGTACGGTACACTACTATCGTTATGTGAGACTCGAACCGTACATTTTATGCATTTTTCATGCATTGTCATTGTTAATTGTCGAGTAAAAAAAAAAATTACAATTTAAGTTGGGTTAATGCATGATTCAATTAATTTTATGATGAAAAGTCAATAGGTTAAACTACAATAGTTATGAGGAGACATGTCATTTCCCCTCTAAGTGAAAAAAAAAATGAGATGAGTAGATATATCCTGTTTGTGGTATTAGTCCATTATGTCTAAAAAGTTAAAGGGGGAACGATCTAATTAGACAGAAAAAAGATAAGAATGTTTGCTGGGATTGACACCAATTGTGTCAGATTCATGGAAAAGTAGAAGACTTTTTCTTCCTTCAAACTAAGTTGTCGTCAACATGTATTCACTTTGGCCTTATGGAGGGGGAAAAAAAAAGGAGGAAGCAAAAAGGGAACTCGGTGAATTTAAGCTTTTGGCAACAAATTCATAACGTAATCTAGTCTTCTTTTGAAGTTGGAATTGAGAATCTGAATTGTTGGAGTAAACTACAAAAGCTGATGTTAAGTCACTAGTTGCTAAAAATTATGTTCTAGATGCTAAAAATGGCTAATTAACATGTTAGAAAAATCTATATTTGAGCTAACGAGTTTGGATGTCGGAAACTAGGTGCCTAATTTTGTATTACTTAAACAGTAAAAATTAGTTTCAAATTTTAGTCCCAGTGAATAAAGGTGAAATTATTTGCTGCAATATGTTATCTAATGCCTTGATAGGGTATGGATCAAGACACTAATTTTCTAGTAGGAAGAGATAAAGGATTTAAACCTTCTTAAATAAAATAATTATTCATTAAATTAATGCCTACTTCCTACTTAAACTATGTTGGTTATTGGAGAAAGCATATATTGGTTGAAATATGTTGCTTCTCTTCATATTGATTTTTGTAAATTAGAAATGAAACACAAACCCACTCTTACATCTCCAGACTTGAAGTTGGATTACTTAATTAGATTTTGGAACATTGTGTTTGTATGCAAAAAATAGTATAAGAGAGTTGGATACTGATTTCATAAGCTAATATATATAAGTATTAAACTCTCAATTTATATAATGAGATTTATGATTGAAATGCATTCAACAATCAAGTCATTTGGGTCACAGTTAGAATCAACTTTGCGAATTAAAATTTAATCTTTCGCATGCATTTGCATGCATTGAATAAGTGGTTAATTTTAGTTAGTCATTTGCACCATTGTATGACTCTTCTAGGATCAGAATGGTCTACGCCCACTACTACTCTACCTAGGAGTTAGGTGAGGTCCCGATTAATCCGGTTGTTTTTAGAACGTGAGTACATGAATTTTATAGATTGGAATTAAAATATTTTTTGTACAATTATTAAATGTAACTCCGCCTGAGACGTTCTTAAAGCCTTATCTTTAGATTTCAGCCGGTCCCAAGCCCGGACAAAGGAGGAGGGTTGTGCGTTAGGTAGCTGACAGCCAGCACATAAAAAGACCCGTTAGATCCCTATTACATGAATCCTAAACTTACAACGAGAAATGCTAGGGCGTTCCCTTTAAGCGACGCGTTGTGCCTGCCTTCGGGTGCTTCGAAAAATGAGCAAGGGGCGCCACATCGGCGCCCGGGTGTGGTGATAAGTGAGCAAGGGTTCCCGCGTGTGTCTGGACGAGCGCGGGTAAAGAAGCTAGCCCAGAACTATAGGATCCGCTTAGCAACTTGGAATATAGGGACCTTAACGGGTAAGTCTAGGGAGCTAGTTGATACCATGATTAGGAGGAGGATTAGTATAGCTTGCCTGCAGGAGACTAAGTGGGTAGGGGAGAAGGCTAGAGAGATAGAGGATACAGGGTATAAGCTCTATTATACGGGTGTGGATAGACATAGAAATGGGGTTGGCATCGTAGTAGATAAGCACCTTAAGGATTCGGTAGTCACAGTCACGAGTAAAGGAGATCGGATTATTTTAGTCAAGCTTGTGATTGGAGAGAGTATAATTAATGTCATTAGTGCTTACGCGCCCCAAGTAGGCTTGGATGATCTTACTAAAGAGAAATTTTGGGAACAGATGGATGACGTGGTTCAAGGGATACCTTTGGGGGAGAAACTTTTTATAGGAGGTGATTTCAATGGTCATGTGGGAGTGTAGAAGTAGGGGTATGAGAAGGTACATGGTGGATTTGGATTTGGAGACCAAAATGAAGGTGGTAGAAGGATTTTGGACTTCGCGGTAGCCCTTGACCTTATAGTGGGGAATACTTTCTTTAGAAAGCGTGAGGAACATTTAATTACCTTTAAGAGTGGAGTCAATAGAAGCCAAATAGACTACTTTCTTGCAAGAGGCGCAGATCGGTTGCTATGTAAGGATTGTAAGGTCATTCCCGGAGAGTGTCTAGTGGCACAACATAGACTTTTGGTGTTAGATATTGACCTCAAGGGAAATAATAGACCGAGAAAGGAAACTAGATGCCCACGAACTAAATGGTGGTTCCTAAGAGGGGAGAAACTAAAGGTGTTCAAGGAACGAACATCCCAAGAAATGGAGTGGGGAATGGAAGGCGATAGTGATAGTATGTGGAGGACAATGGCCGATGGTATTAGAAGGATATCGAAAGAAGTTCTCGGAGAGTCAAAGGGGAAAGGTCCAATTTCTAAGGAGACATGGTGGTGGAATGACGAGGTTCAAACCATGGTAAAAGCCAAGAAGGAATGTTTTAAGAAGTGGCAAAAGGACCGGAATGTGGAAAATTTTCAGCAGTATAAGCAGGCTAACAAGGAAGCTAAGAAAGCCGTTAGAGAGGCTAAGTTGAAAGCCTATGAGGATTTTTACGCTAGACTTGATAGTAAAGATGGGGAGAGGAATATCTATAAACTCGCCAAGCTGAGAGAAAGGAAAGCTAGAGACTTCTCTCAAGTTAAGTGTATAAAAGGTAGCGATTCAGTAGTGTTGGTGAAAGATGAGGATATCAGGGATAGGTGGAAGACGTATTTCGAGAAGTTGTTAAACGAGAAACATGAAGAAGGTTTTGGTGAGGAGGAAGTTGACGTTCCTAGCGAGAGAATGGAATACGAGTTTTATCGGAGGATACAAAAGTCCGAAGTGGCCAAGGCTTTGAAGAAGATGAAACCGGGTAGAGCCTTAGGACCAGATGGTATTCCTATTGAAGTGTGGAAAAGCCTAGGGGATTTGGGGGTGACTTGGTTGACAAAGTTGTTCAACAAAATTATTTTATTTAGGAGGATGTCAGACGAATGGAGGAGGAGTACCTTAGTACCTATCTACAAGAACAAAGGGGACATTCAAAATTGCAACAACTATAGAGGTATTAAGTTGATGAGTCATACGATGAAGCTGTGGGAAAGAGTTATGGAGCATCGTTTGAGGATGGTGACTATGGTGTCGGAGAAACAATTTGGGTTCATGCCTGGGAGATCGACCATGGAAGCTATTTACCTACTAAGAAGAGTGGTAGAGAAACACAGGTCAATGAAGAAGGATCTTCATATGGTCTTCATAGACCTAGAAAAGGCTTATGATAGGGTGCCCAGAGACATTATATGGTGGGTTCTGGAGAGAAAGGGAGTAACCAAAGGGTATATCGATGTTGTTCGAGACATGTATGAAGGTGCTGTCACTGCCATTAGATCACCAGCAGGGGAGACGAGTGAATTTCCCATCACAGTAGTATTGCACCAAGGGTCAGCCTTGAGCCCTTACCTTTTCGCTTTAGTTATGGATGAATTGACTAGTCAGATTCAAGAGGATATTCCATGGTGTATGTTGTTTGCAGATGATATTGTCCTTGTAGATGATACTGCTAGCGGTGTTAATACTAAATTAGAAATTTGGCGGGATGCATTAGAGTCTAAGGGCTTTCGGATAAGTAGGAGTAAAACTGAGTATATGGTTTGCAAGTTTAGTGATACCCGAAGTGCGTACGAAAAAAAGGTGATGATTCAAGATCAGGAGATACCAAAGAGTGACCGTTTTAAGTATTTAGGCTCTATTATTAGTCAAGATGGAGAGATTACGGATGATGTGACCCATAGGATCCAAGTGGGGTGGCTCAAGTGGAGAAGTGCTACTGGTGTACTGTGCGACAAGAGGGTACCCACAAAGTTGAAGGGAAAATTCTATAGAACTGCTATAAGACCAGCGATGCTTTACGGGACAGAATGCTGGCCTATGAAGAAACAACAGGTGACCAAGATGAGTGTAGCGGAAATGAGAATGTTGAGGTGGATGTGTGGTAAGACTAGACGAGATAGGATTAGAAACGAAACAGTCCGCGAGATGGTAGGCGTAGCACCTATAGACGAGAAGTTGAGGGAAAATAGGCTTAGGTGGTTTGGACATGTCTATCGTAGACCTACGGAGGCAATAGTTAAGAGAGCGGATAGGATAGCTTTGCATAGCAATGCTCCGGGGAGGGGAAGACCCAAATTGACATTAGATGCGGTAGTGCGCAAGGATTTAAGTCTACTAGGGCTAAGTGAGGAAACAACACTTGACAGAACTCTTTGGAGGAAAAAGATTCATGTAGCCGACCCCAATTGATTTGGGACACAAGGCTCAGTTTGGTTTGGTTTGGTTTGGTACAATTATTAAATGTGTACTCTTTTTATGAACTATGATTTGATTGGTTAAAATATTATGGATAGAGTATTTTTGTGTGAAAAGTGTTTTGAGATTCATGCTACGATATCCGTGCGGCTACTCTTGGGCTAATGTGGGAGTGTTCGCCCCTATTCTATACTTATCTGTATTAGCTCACATGCGGGTATGTGGGTGTTTCCTTACCATTGGGAACTATGAATAGCTCTTGATATCGCCAATGTACTTAATTAAGTTAATTCTCAGGGTAATAGCACTGTCTTAACTCTGGTCGAAGGTAAACAAGCTTTAACTATATGGGATGATTTCTTAGACCTTATGATGATTCAACGAATATTCTTTTTGCTAAAAGAGTTTTTTCAACTTAACTTGATCTATAACTCTTTTACTTGTTCTTATTTATATGATTCAGTTTTACTAACACATAAAATACGATACTCTTCCACGTGTTCAAGAACATAGTCCACTGTACAGCTGTCGTGACTGGTGTGTCTTCTGTTTATTTTTTTTATGAGATAGGTTGATTGTATCATAAAGTATAGTTTTTAGTATTTTGTTTCTAGCGAGGTGTTGCACTATCTTGTAGACAAATGTTGTGGGATGTGGTCCGGACAGAATAATTGGCCAATGGTGGTGTTATCTTGTAGGATATTGTACATTCCAGATTTTTAATTCCAAAGGTTGGGTTTGAGCTTTGCCTATAATAATTAAATTTCATGATTTGAAATTATTAGTGCTGCAACATCACATTCTTGGGTGATTCGATTATATCACCGGAGTTAGGGCGTGACAAATTACATATGAAATCAAAGAAGCATCTGAGGAGAAAGCCTCTCTACGTGCATTGAGAAATATAATAAGGATTAGAAAGAGGCATAAGACATAATAAGACACGCACTCAACAAAAGCAGAAGAGTGGTCCGCCCAAATTTTCCAAAAAAATACTTAGGACGACTATACTAGAGCTGCACTGCTCATTTTTTTCCTGAATGCAAGTACTATAGCATTATTGTCTCGGAGATTAAGAATGAAGCGGGAATACATGAGAAAAGGTCTGTAGAAGTTCATCAGTCATTTAAGCAGAGAAGTCCCACAAAGCCAGAAAAACAAGGAATTACATTCAACCTGCAGCTACTTTCCGAAGTGATAGTCTCAGACTTTCCATCAATGAAGAAATACAGAAGTAGATAAGGAGAAAGAATTAAAGACTCAGAAACCATTTAATCATAGTGGAACAGGAAAGATACATAAACTTACCCGATAACCAAAGAGGTTCCAGCAGTGGCGACACAAGCTGCAGTGCTGAAACTACCTGAACCAACTATTTTCTTTAATTCTTTCTGCTCTATATGATAATTACCATTCATCTGCCAAAAAAGAGAATTAGCAAAATCCAGAAGCAATCCATACTGAAAAAAATTGAACATATAACAAAATTTTCAAAAATGATTTATTTCAGGTTAATAGACTGGTGCTAGCTTAGCAAAAAAAAAATAGACTGGTGCTAGATTCTCATCTGAAGGAAACCAATTCCTATTAAAAAGCCTTCTCATCTGAAGGAAACCAATTCCTATTAAAAAGCCTTCCTACATTGTGATGCAAGGAACCTGTGACTCGCAAGGAACAGAAATTCTTTGGGAAAAGACCAATAGCAATGTATGTTGGACTAAGGATGCCAGTAATCAGGATTCTGATTAGGAAATATCCAAAACTAGACATAAAGGTGACAGTACTTATGTAAACGCCAACTGAAATATCCTGAGTTTTAGGTTAGGGCCAAAAACACAGAAACAAGTGGGAAACCAAACAGAATATAAATTGTAGAAAATCGAAGAACGAGAAGAATACAATTAGAAATTGTTTTCCTCATTAACACAAATCCTATAACATAAGGTGCACCTTTTTTTGTGACTCAAAGTTTTTTTTTACAGTTTTAAAAAGTACTATATATTCATCACGTGTGTCATTAGATGAAAAGGGGATTTAGGCACGAAGGCGGCACTACGGTCGCCAGAAAAATGAGATTCAGTCAGCACTTACAATATGCACCAGACACACGATCACCAATGCAATGGTTAAGTACTCAAGTGTAACAACAAAAGTGCATCATGAGCTATTCAAGTTTATGCAATGTTAAGTGTAAGGTCAAGCATCTTGTAGAAACGAGTAAGATACTCTCAGTACGTGAGACTAGTATTTTTGCAGTCACTTGTACATTTAAGAAGCATGATCTCATAAACCATTAAGTTATTCTCAATATGTCAGACAAGTGTTCGGATTTTGGAAAGTATACTGGTACATGATTCACCAAAAAAGTACACTGCTAAATTTAAGAAGCATGATCTAACCCATCTTTTGGGTAACCAAAGGTGGTCACTGGTCAGGCTTCCCTCTATACCACAATCCTCCTTACTCCTCCAAACTCCCCTTTTGTGGATCCCATGCAGGGTTCGCATCAATGATCCAAACTGCTGATATTGTACATCGCACGAAAACCATTTGTGCAAATAAAATTAGCTTTGATCAAACATCGATAGATATGTGAATAACTGGTACCTTTATTTATAAAATGGACATCTTAAAGTTCAAAACTATATTTACCGTCCATTCTCTAAAACAAAATACGAGTTGCTCACAAGACTGGTGATGTCAGATCATGCTACTTTTTTCCAAAGATGCCTGTGGTATGTACAAGATCAACTGTTCGGACATTGATGTGGGCCCGAGAGCTGAGATGATTATTGATATACGATCAAATCTAATATTTTTCAAAGATACTTTCCGTTGTGTGGAATACAATATTATAAACGTGGGCCTGACATGGAGCCAACAAAGGGTGGTTTCGAGGAGTAAGGGGGATGGGGGTCTGGAGGGGAGCTTGACCAACCCAAGTTGCTTTTCATTTCTGGGTCTCAGTTTCAACAAAACACGTACCCGAACCCCATTTCAGGTTTTCCAAGAATCTAATAAATTCTCCCAGAAGCTTTGAGAGAGAGAGAGAGAGAGAATGGGATCAATACTCCTACGATTTTCCAACTCAAAGTAAATGCCTCAATTAGCCGAAACCAGTGACAGGCTGAAGACAGACAAAACAACCAAATGCCTCAATTAGCAGCATCTCATATTAGTATTTGAGTTGTTAGATAAATGCCCTTGCTTGTACGTGCTTATGTCGAATTTGGGCAAAGGAAGTGATCAATTATGATTGTTTTCCACCTTACAAAAGCCTTGTAAGTTGTAATGACCACATAATTTGAAAGATTTAAGTGCCTTCACCAAAATATCAGACATTGAAACCATGAAGGAAGAGTAAGCAAAGAGCTACAGTAACCAACAGTAAAGGCAGTTCCACTGTCTCTATTGTATCCCAATCATATAATAATTTGCATTGCATGGGTCATTAATCTTTTGGGAAGTCTTTAATCCTATTGCATCCTTGTCTTGCCTGCTTCTTCTTGGTTTTTCCTATGCCTAGCACTTCTTCTAATTGGACTTTCTGCTTTAACATATAAGTTCACACACACACAATATATCATACATTCTGCCAAAATACTTACAGCCTTTTCAATTGAGTCGAGCCTTTGTTCAACTTTTGATTCATGAAGGTGGCGTAGAGTGTAACCTGCGTCATCATTGCATCTTTTTCACCACAAGTTCAAGGGCAAGTCTTAGGAAAACAATCAGAGAACAGTATAGTTCAAAACCCATAGAAACATTGAGTAACAAATTTTCAGGAAGAGCTTATTATTTGCCTCCTGACTCCCACTACAAACAGACCACCACGAAAAAGCACCTCCAACTATTAGGATCAACTACATCTAATGGCCTTAGACCACATCCATATAGTGAAAGACACATAGTATGAGAAGCTCATGCAAATATAAAAAAACACATTGTCTGCATTTAACGTGCACATGAAAAGAAAAGACCAAAAAGTATCTCAACAAAGACGAGAGCAAAAAAACCTGACTATTAATTAAACAAGACAAATGCCAAGTAGACTGAATGGAGAAACATCAGTCAACCAACTTCACATAGCTAAAATGAGACTTTGTTGCGTGGGAACGACCAAAGAGTGATATAGATGAGGATTTTTTCAGTGACCTAGTTGCTATCTTGTAATTAATGGTCAACCCAAAAAGGTGAATAACGCACTTCCAAAAAACCAAATTCCATTTCAGATCTAACTACAGCTCAAATAAGCACCAAGTATAATAATCTAAACCCAGTTTGCACAGAAAACAAACCAAGAACTTATTTTACAGAAAGTAAAGCAGCCCTACAAACATAAATTACAAAGCCCAGACAAAAATCCCAAAGATCCTCATGTAGTTACAGGCTGGCAGCCAGGGGCGGACTGAACGAGGGGCACGTGACCAATTTCCAATTTTTTTAGTTCTGGGTGTAGAGAAAATAGGGGAGGCCCAATAAATTCCCTATCTATCATGTTTTGGTAAGCCCAAAAGCCAGAGAACTTTGACATTCTCCAGTCTGGTAGAACTTTGAAGGTCTCTCTCACACTCACGGCGATTGTGAGAGATCTTGATGATGCACTTTTTTCTGTTTTAGTGGATGAAGCTCATGACATATCAATCAAAGAGCAAATGGCCATTGCAATACGATATGTGGACAAAATGGGGAATGTCGTTGAGCGCTTTTTGGGTATTGAGCAAGTTGCCAATAACAATGCCGGACAAGGGTACAATGGGGCTAGCAATATGCAAGGTGAGCTCAACGGTCTCAAGACACTAATACTAATGGAAAATCCTCATGATATTATGATCATTGCTTAGCTCATCAACTGCAATTGGCTCTTGTGGCCGCGGCAGAAAATCATGAGAAAATTGGTGAATATTGTTGGTGCATCATGTAAACATCGTGATAATCTTAGGGAGAAACAAGTGGACAAGTTATTCAGGCACTTAACATGGAGCGCTTTCAAGTGGGCAAGGCTTAAATCAAGAAAACTATCTCAAACGCGCCAGTGATACACGTTGTGGCTCCCAGTACAACACTTCCTTTAGCTTGATCAATATGTTTTCACCTGTGATGGATTTTGCTTGAAATGATCTCGGAAGATGGCTCAAACACAGACCAACAAGCAGAGTCAAATATATTGTTGGACAATTTGCAATCGTTTTGAATTTGTTATCAATCTTCATTTGATGAAACCAACATCTCATTTGATGAAACCAACATCGGCTATTACATCGGAGTTATCACTAGCACTACAAAGGAAAGATCAAGATATTGTGAATGCAATAGCTTTGGTAAAAACATCGAAGAAAAGGCTCCAAATGATGAGGGACACTAGCTGGGAATCTTTACTTGATGATGTTAACTCTTTTGCAAGAAAAAGGGAATTGATATTCCCAATATGGATGATATGTTTACAACTCGAGTGCAAGGAAGGTGCAATGCTTCAAAAATCACAAACTATTATCGTGTAGAGTTATTCTACACTGTTACAAACATGCAACTTCAAGAATTAGACGCACGTTTTACTGAGGCGAACACTGAGTTGTTGCTTTGTGTGCCATGTTTGAATCCATACAGCTCCTTTCCAAGTTTTGACAAGAAAATATTGATCCCTCACTAAATTTTATCGAAAAGAATTTTCTACAGTGAAGAGTACAGTACTTCACGATTAGCTTGACACATATATTTTGGACATGCGCACTAATCATGAGTTCTCAAGGTTGAATGGAGTTACTAATCTTTCTAAAAGAATGGTGAAGAGAAGAGAGAAACTATATCCTTTAGTTTACTTGGTCTTCACTTTGGCATCAATCTTACCAGTTGCAACTGCTACAATCGAGAGTATGTTTTCAACCTTGAACATTGTGAAGAATCGATTGCGAAACCAAATGAGTGACCGATGGTTGAACGATAGCTTGGTGGTATACATTGAGAGAGAGATTTTTGATGGAGTTGATAACGAGAACAGCATGCAACACTTTCAAAATATGAAAACCCAGCGGGTCAACTGTGACGGGACAAACATGAAAAAATTTAGCGACATATACTTACATTTTTTTGCTTATGTTCAGGAACTTTTGGGAGCAGAGATACGGAAACTTTTGGAAGCATATGTATAGGAACTCTTGGAAGCATACATGTTATAAAGTTATTTTCATAATGGCGAATACTTAAGTCTAGTTTTATATAATTGTGCTTGCTTGTGATTTTTTAATTAAGGACCACGAAGCACAAATACGGATATCCTTTTTCCGTATCCGACACGTATTGGTGTGTATTAGATGTGTACCTGCATCCGATGAGTATCCGACATGTATTGGTATCCAACGCAATTAGTTTCAGAATATTCGTACTTCCACTATAGAAAAGAGTCAATTTTATATTTGTACGTAAAAACAATCGTAAATCAACGGCTACAACTAGGAAAAACAATAAGAGAATTTTGTAGAAAACCAAAGTAGAACCTGTACAAAACAGTAACACAGAAGGTTTCAACTTTCAAGCGATTCAGGATCAAATAGAACATACCAGCCCATGCTGTGGCAATTGATGCTAAAGAGGTTGATATTGTAAAAACGACTTTGTGCGTCTCAAAAATATCCTGAACGTCAATTCCAAACACAGAACATGAGAAACCCTAATCTCGCTAAAAACACAAATCCCAGCCGGAACCATCAAATTATATTGTTGAATAGAGCTACATCAAAAGGAAAAGGGTGTACCTTGGTTGAATAAAAGGTGTCCTGGGCTGCAGACCACGAATTGGAAGCTTTTCTCTTCAACAGAGGCACAAATAAATTCCCTGACGTCCTTAAACGCTGCATATTTCGGGGTACCCTTCAGACCCAAATGATTCTTATTGAAGTCTCAATTTCAACGCAGAACCAAAATAATCGAACCTCTCTCTCCGAGAAAACGAATTTTCTCGGAGGAGAAGGTCTTCGACGTTTTTTCGGGTGGGGAATATCAACCTCTGTTCGCGAGCAAATTGTAAATGTTTTGACGTTAGATAATGGCACCCCTATGTATTCAAAAAGTATCCGATCAGATATATTTCGGGCACAATTATTAAATGCGCAAGATTATATGTGTTTTTGATACAATGAATCAACCCGACGAAGAATTTTGTGTTATTTTTAAAAAATCAAAATATTTGTATATGAATTTTTTTTAAACATTATTTAGATAAAAAGTTAAATAAAATTCTCATAAATATTTTTAAGAATTTCCACTTTGAATCATTATCCTTTACGTTTTCTTCAACGTAAGAGCAAACCTTTATTGTTTCATGCAATCATTTTGTTGTTTTTTCTCCTTGCATTCATGATGCACGTCTCCTCGCATTCTTCTATGCACATAAAACGCTGTCGCTTCGCATTATGCAGACGTCATCCCTTCTAACTGTTAATGAATTGTTCTAGAAGCTCATACGACACTGTTTTAGCTTCTCGTGTTCCTTGATCGAGTGTGGGTGCCTCCATAGCATGGTGCCACGCGTTATATCCTTATTGCAGACACATTAGGGAGTCAACAAATGCCCTGTTTGCATGAAAGGTGGGCCATGTGTTGGAAGTGCCGTGACTTGCGATCCATGGCACAATATTTTTTGATTGGCACTCTCAGTGCTTTGTTCGATTCCTCTATAAATAAGGCAAGAACACTCTGCTTTCAAGTACGTGCATCACATCACTCACATTTTCGGTTGGTTTTGATCTCATACTGGAAAATTAACTTAAATATCATAGTGCCCAATGAAGATCAAATTCCAATCGCCACTAACTTAGAGTTACTATTTTGTAGCAACACAAAGGAAAGCCAATGATTCAACGAGAAGTCAACAAATAAGATTTAGACTCCACAAATCGTCAATACAACTATGCAATGAAACGAAATATTAGAACCCACTGGCGCATTATCAATCTTTTTATTGCAAATATTATTCACGACTATCTTGTTAAATTTTCCTAGAGCTACCGTTAAACAAAATTAGATATATATTGACGACTATTATTCACATCACAATAATTATTTTTTTAGATATAGTTAGATATATAGGTACATGTATCTCCCGTTAGATAAAATACAAAAAATAAAAAGAATAGATGTATTAAGTGATGACTTTGTAGTAAAAAACGAATGATCATCAATAGATGTAAGAAAACTTTGCCGTTGAGTTTCTTTAATTTCGAGGGCATCTTTAGTAATTAACAGGAAGTAGGAATTTAATTGTAATACTTTTTACCGTAAAGGAGAGCAATCCACTTGCTAGAACCTCAGGGGAGGTTCTTTTATTTGTCACAATCTCAGGGGATGTCAATGCAGTTTACCCTTCCTTTTCTAGATTTTTTTTTAGGACCAGCAAAATACGGTTATATTAGTAAAATCACTAGCACAAAGAACTCAAATGTTAGAAAAAAAAGAAATACAAGAGAACAAAACAAAGATGAAGAGCCTAAAACCAAAATAGTCGTAAGACAGAATCCATTGATATGTTCATGATAAAGGTGGGTGGAGAAATCATGTTAGACAGAAACATGAAGCCTTTTAAATTAAATAAAATAGCCGCGGTTGAAAACTCATGAATCCCTTACCATGACAAATAGGACTAAAGAGCCAAAGTCCAGATTTAAAAAACTAAATTTGGATCTCAAAGTCTAAAAATAATGGAAAGAGAAGGAGATCTTCTGTCTCTCGAGAAAAAAAGTCTCAATTATCTCACAATCATAAGGGGAAAAAAACAAAACAAAAAGAGGGGTAGAAGAAGCTGGAGGCAGAAAAGACGTTGAGCGAGCAGTCTCGAAAAGGGTGGAAATGGGATAGTAACAAAGGGTTTTTCTCCTTTATTTTTGAATCAAGTTGAACGGCTATTTTTTGGGCTTAAATGGAAGTAATATTATTCTTTGTATTTTTTAGTTTTGTCTCAAATTTTTATAAATTATTGGTTGACCTTGATGAAGAGTTTAAAAAAAGTAAAAAACATAAACAAAATTTTAGAAAAAAAATTCAAAAAATTTGTCTATTTCGGATTATTTTCGTTTTTAGTATTTTTTTTAAATCTTTGGGCATAAGTATAAATGGTATCTCTTTATGGTCCCTGTTTGGATTTTATTTTTATTTTTATTTCAGATTTTTATCATCACGTTATAATTTAGAAAAATTAAACTCCAAATAAAAAATACAAAAAATAAAATAGAAAATGGAAAATAATATAACAATTTAGTTATGCCAAATTCAGTTTTCGAGTTAGTTTCGGAAGTTAAAAATAAAAGGTACATCTTGGATATATAGCCATGAAATATGTGGTCCAATTTCAGAGACCAGACCGACCTAGTCTAATTGGGTTCGCTTAGAATAATTAGACTATTTATTTTTTATTTTTTATTTGGTCAAAAACGAGATATTGTGCTTGTCCACAAAATGAAGCAATTTACTATATCAACAATAGACTAGGTAAAACAATTTGTTTTAATTAATTTAGCTAGTCAAATATTTAAAAGTGACGGTCCAAAAGACTAGCTTAGGTATAAAATTGTTTATTACTTTAGCCCCTCTCTCTCCTCCCACCCCCCCTTTTTTTCTTGAAACAAGAAAAAGTACTATTTTAAAAAAGGACATGTAAATTAAAAAGCATATATATTAATAAGAAAAATGACCAGCTAAACTGATAGAACAAAATTCTAACTTGTTATTTTACCTAATGTTTTTATACTTTAATGTCTCCGGCTTTGGTCACCATCTAATCTAACTACAATAAACAAAAAAAATATTATTAGGAATAATACATTTTTTCATTGAGATAAAACAATTGAAAATTTTTATATTATAATACAAAACGATGCGAGACTCTTCAAATATATTTTTTCGAAAAAGTTAAAATTATTTTGATTTAATTGTTGAGATTCACTAAATATTGAGTGAATTGCACTGACCTCCCTTAATAGGTTTGTGACAAATATATTGATTTTTACTATACTTCCATTTGGCCAAAATTAACCCAGGCTAGATTATCAGGCTTTTTTTTGTCTTTATTCAAAAAATTTTTGTATTTGTTATTTTTATGTCATTTTTTTGTGGATTACTGGTTCGTATCGACGAAAGGAATCTAAAAAATATAAAATTATGTCCAAAAGTTAAAAAAAAGTCACTAAAAACGAAAAATAAACCAACACGGACGCTATTTTTGGCTTATTTTTTGTCTTTTCAGAATTTTTTTCAAATTTAGCCGATAATTGAGAACTTTTCTGAAAGCTCTTGTCGAGACGAACCAACAATCATCAAAAAATTGATGAAAAATAAAAAATTAAAGAAAAATTTTAAATAAGAACAAAAAACTAAACAATGAATAATCCAATAATTCAGCCAAGCCAAATGGATTTAAAATTACTCTGCCCACTTTTACTTTTTAAACTATTATACAAAGTTACCTTTTATATCATTAAAATCAATTAAATGTCATTAGTTAAGTTATTGAAACTCAAGTTCGATATATTTTTTTGACAATTGCTCATGATAAAATTTTAAGATCTTTATAAAGCCAAAATTCAAATAGAGTTTCTGAAATTTATCTGAGTTTTGATTTTTAAAAAAATCGTAAAAAATTATTATAAGCTATTAGTTTAAATAATAGTTGATTTTGAATGTAAATATAAATTTAATTTCGTCGATAATGTTATAAACACAAATAATACGCTAGTCAAACGAATATCCATCTGGGATGGCTACTGACAAGTTAGATACATAGGTACAAACAAATGTACGTATGATTTGAGCACACATGTAAAGCATGCCTGCTCTATTTTTCTATTTAAGTTACCCTCTTGTCAACACTTCATAAGAATCGTACATCTAAGGAAATCAGGCTGAGAAACAACAAAAATCTCATTCATTCGACTAAATTTGATTTGATTTGATTATTTAATTATTTTTTATTTTTATATGAACTTATTTTTTAATTTTTGTTTTTCGTTAATTTTTTTTATAAATTATTGATTCGTCTTGATAAGAATTTTTAAAAAAATTATAAATAATAGATTAAATTTAAAAAAATTCAAAAATAATAAAAATAATTTAAAATATTGTCTTTTCTTATTATTCGTTGTTTTTATTGATTTTTTTTAAGTATTTGGACACAATTTTATATTTTTGTAGATTCGTCTTATCGAGATGGACCAATAGTTTATAAAAATTTGAGACCAAAATAATAAATGCGAATTTTTTTAAAGTAGAGACAAAACGTGCTTAAAAATAATCGAATTAAAACAAATAGGATTGTATTAATGGATCATAACAAGTCTTAAACTACGAGCAAGTGCAACATTGATAGGTATAATACCTATCTAAAACTCAATATTTTTTTCATTTTAACTCGTAATTTTTTATTATTTATTCCAATAATCTTTCTATTATTGTCTTTTAAAATATTACTTATTTATTAATATATTAGACAAAATCAAAGAGAATGAGAGAGATGATTGAATAAACATATATATTTTATGAGTAAATTATGAGATACCTAGTGAATTGCTCCTCAATAGATTCACCTGGACACTATTTACAAAACTGGAATATCTAGTATTTTATTTAGACTCTTAGAGTACAATTTATATATTTTGAATGGCTAAAGTAGTTAAAAATCTCATTTAACTAGACTATGGATGTCAGATGATGCTCTAATTTGACCCATCGCAGACAAGTCTCAAAATGAGTGACTTAAATAAGTTAAATGAGTTACTCATATTACCCAATAAGTTATTCACTTATATTATAAAATACTAGCGCCATGCCACTTTGACCATTATCACATTAAAATTTACTTATAAAATATTAGCGTCACACCACTTTTGCTATTACCACACTAAAATTTACAAACACCGCAAAAAATTCATTCCAAAAATTATTTACCGCACCCACAAAATTACTAACACCACCCACAAATTATTAACGTTGTGTTTCCTTTATTTCATGTATAATTGATAGATGTAATTGGGTTAATAGGTTAATTGAATTCCGCCCTTTTTATATGGATCAAGTTCAATGACTCATTAAAGACCGCACCGATTCATAAGTCGCCCTCTTATCCATGAGTTTTAATCAGCCCACGAGTCAATCTCGAGTCGAACACTAGTTTGTTCCAACTTAGTTTAAAAATTTAATAATTTTCAAAATTATGTTTAAACTTACTTATTTACATAACAAAATAAATCTTAAATAAACTTTTACCAAATGAACACAACTTCGAACTCGAATTCGCATAGCTTAATTGTTAGTCTAAACTTGGATCTATTCAAATCCAGATGTTCCACATTTGTGTTTAGTTTCGTATCTCAACTAGTATTTTCTTCATTTCCACAATCGCACGGGCAATAAATGGTTACTTTTTCATAAACCCTCTAAACGTAGATGCCCAAAAACCAAACCCTATCATCCAGTCGGGATTAAAGCTTTGTGGTCATTTCTCTGCCTGCTAGGACTACCCATAAAGTTGCTCTAGTATGATCCCCTAGCAAGATCAAAGTAATTAAGCCCAAGAGAAAACTTTAAGATCAAGAACAATCACTACCATACCTTAGAAAAACAGAAACATAATCACCACTCAGAATGATTCCTATACCCAAATTGCGAAAAATGCTAATTCTCATGCCAATCTAAACGGCGTGACCAAAGGAAATGAGTGCCGATATGAAAAACACAATCCCAACATGGTTATAGAACGATTTTCAATCTCGCGAATCTCATTTCAGAATCAAATATGAATCAAACCAGTGTGTTTATTTTGAATCTTTATTTTCGTAAATATGAATCAAATCTCATTTCATAGTGGGAGAAACATGGGTAATTAGCAATATGAATCAGATCAAGAGAGAGAAAAAGCTCAATATCAGACACAATTTTTCTCTGATACTGATTCTATTTGTAGTCTGTAAATACGATCGAGTGGCGACTATCAACAGAACAGACAACATTGTGAATACCCACAAGGCCACAAAGGTCGAAGAAAACCCAGATCGCATAATGGCACCGGGCAACTACTCTACACATGATCTGACAAAAAAAGGAAAAGTAAGTAAAAAAAAACCCGGTATGAGCACCCCATCGGATCAGGATTTTCTCGTTTTTTTTGTTTTTTCATCCACAGTGTGAAAGAAAATTGAAACAAACAAAAAAGGAACATAGATCCAGTTAAAGGCACAAGACCGTGGCGTGTAAATCATCAGCATCGGCGATGCTAGCGTCGTCCAGCGGCGGCGGGAGGTTGAGATCGAACGGAAATACAGATTTCTGAAACGGAGACGTGAGATCATTGTGACAATCGTCGACCACCGACGACGAGGAGTCGCAGTCGCTCCGACAATCCTCAGGAGGGACCGGCGGTTTTAACCTCTGCTGAACCCTCATGGAAGGCGGGAGAGGAAACGACGGCCTGGGACCACTAGATGACTCAACGGTGCTGCTGAGGCTACTCGTGGTGGGGCGGGATTGAAATTGATTATTAGGGTTGTGGTGGTTCAAGTTGGTAATATCGGGGGTTGGGAGGGGTAAAAGAGGAAAGTTAGTCTTGGCCTTGGGGCCGCGGAGGGAACGGGCGGCGAAATCGTAAGCGCGGGCTGCATCGACCGCGGAGTCAAAGGTGCCGAGCCATACGCGGGTCTTCTTCCAGGGGTCTCTGATCTCGGCGGCGTATCTGCCCCACGGCCGCTTCCGAACGCCCCTGTACCTAGGCTGCTCCTTCTCAGCGGCAGCAGCGACGACGTTTCTCGATGATCCGATCGCTTCCTCCGCCGCGGCGGTTGTTGCCGTTGCTCGGCCTCGTCTCATGACCATTGCAGGTGGGCTGGCGATAGGATGATCGGAGATGGTAGATTTTGAATTGAATGAGTCTTTTGGAATCAGGCTACCACCTTTAAATTACACCAAACGCAGCCTTAATCATCTTCTCTCTCCATCTTTAAGGTCTATCTCTCTCTCTCTCTTCCTCCCCCTCTGCTTTATCGTCTCCTTTCTCTCTCTCCCTCGGGGAGTTTCTGTTTTTATTTCCTCAATGGAGTTGTTTCGATTTACATGGCGATACGGAATGGTGACGAAATGACTTAACTGCCACTTATTGGCTCTCTTTTTACTTTGTATCCGGACATATATTGCAATTCGAGCATGTAATATAATTAAAAAAAACTTACTGAATAATTTATAGAGTAATGCTACCAACACAAATATTTCGGATATATCTAAATATAGATGTGTTCGAAATTATTGAATACACGTAAAATTTTTATTTATGTTTAATGTACATCTAATGATTTCAAAAATATCCAAAACATCTATATTCTTAATTTTTTTATAATTTATATTTGTTAATTTTGTAGGTGTACAAAAGAACACCAATACGCCATTGATACAAATTAAATTAGTTTGATTATCAAGCGAACCAAACTTTCCTTAAGAGTAATTTATAGTCATAATTTGACTATTTATTAATTTTAAAATAAATGTGATTCAATCAACCTTTTTTGACCCCTGATTAATTTTTTTATTCACATAATGTTCATGACCTCAAAATATATAAAATATAAGATGCAAATAAAATTATATTAAGTCTGATTTTGCTTCACATTAAAGAATCATTTCTCTCAGGAACGATAATGACTAGAGCTTTTATGTTTTTCCCCTTGTTTTGGTAAGATGTTCCTATAAATTGTGGAACAAAACTATTTGCTGTCAAATGGATATCAATTCATTTCTCACTTTCTATGTGATTTTTATACCAAAAGCATCAAATGTATACATGGAGAAAGTTTTTACTGGTAGGTGTTAGTTATCACGAGTTATCACCATCAACAATAAACTTTCCATGCCTACCTCATCCCACTACACACACAGAACGGGAAGCCTGTTGTGTATTGCAAACAGTAAGATATGCATGCAGCGCATAAAAACGATATCGTTTTAACGTTCAAAATACTATTCGAAAATTATTCAGTCAGTATATTATTTTGACTTTTAACATGTCTTGCAGTGCATAATATATAACAGGCCCCCGTCCCTACACATGGTCCACGTGGATGATGGCTTTGGATGGGTCTTTTAAATCTAATAAAAGCAGCATTTCTCAAATATTATATATGACAAATCAATCTAATTTATTGAGAATAATTATGTAAACGTAGATTATCGATATCGAATGCGTAAATGTTCATTAACTTGTATATTTTCCTTATAGCCCTGTTCTAGTGACTTTTTGGTTGTCGAATCACGCAATTATTATATTTATTCAAAAAATCACGTTATTAAAGGCGGTCCAAAATGTATAAAAATAAAGTTACGGGAGGAATCCAGTAGTGAAGATTTGAAGTTGCCTTTTATGTGGGCATTCACACATAATGAAAGTGATTTGGTGAATATTAAATCCTCACTTTTTCCCATCTAAACGTGTTGAATCATGTGAACTAATAGCCAAAATTTCTCTTACTTGGAACATCTTCCTCTGAACTTATAATTTGCACCAATGGCGTATGCATTAGCAACAATAATGTTACACACACACACTTTTTACACAACACTCAAAACGACGTCATTTTGATTGAGAACCAAAAAAAAAGAAATGAAGCAAATGCATTTCTCTTCTTCCCCATTCCAGTTGTCCTCCTCATTCCCAATCCCCCCAAACCAGTCAACCCCATCCCACCTCATCCTCGACCTCCACCACCGAGCACCACCACTGACGACCACCACCAACCACCGCGGACGAGACCCGACCACCAAGGTCTCTTACTCTCTCTCTTCTCTCTCTCTGCCTCTGCTTTAATCCTTCTATTTCGAACCCTAGCTAATTGAAGAACTAGGGTTCTAATTTTAGGTGTAAAAAAATACCTCTTCAAATTGATCATGTTCATTTCCTATTCGAACCCTAACACTAAAGCTGCTAGTTATTTAAAAATTTTGATTTTCTAAAAAAAAAATTATCCACTAATTTCATCTCTATAGAAAATTGTCTTCCGATAATATATGAAGTAACTGAAATGCTAAATGCGAAATAAACTGTTGTGGATTACAAAAAATGCCCAAAGTTAATTTTATCACCTACTGTTCGGTAAAATGCATCAATGAAGTATTTTCTTTGTTTCTAAACTATTGTGGTATTAAATTGTTTCTAAACCAGTAGATGATGTCACCGGAATCTATTCCGTCGGCAATGCCTCAAAACATAGAGTGCGGAGAAAAAGAAGAGGTATGGAATGAAGACTGTCGAGACGAAGAATGGGAAGGGGTATGCAGTGGTCCTTCAAATAATTAGTGTGATAAGATAGATACTACCTTGTAGGATGAAAATGATGCAACAGAAAATTCTGAAGATAGAGTTGAAGAACCGGAGGAGGGAATGACATTCGACATGTCGGAGAAATTTTATTTGTATTACTCAAGATATGCTAAAGAAAGAGGATTCATTATAGCAAAAAGAACATCGAGGAAGGGAAGAGATGAAAATTTGAAGACTGTAACTCTTTCACGTAGTCGAGCTGGAAAGGCAAGAGCAAAATCAAGCAACCCAGTTAACGGATGACCACAATCAAAAATTAATTGTCCAGCTCACATTGTCGTTCGTATACACTTACATAGAAATTGGAGGTTAACCCGGGTTGCCTTGAAGCACAATCATGAACAAAGCCCAGGAAAGACAACGTATTTCAAGAGTAATAGGGTACTGGATGAACACGACAACGTATTTCAAGAGTAATAGGGTGCTGGATGAACACGACAAAGCGGATTCGGAATTGTCTTTCATTCCAAGGCATAACCTGATACCCATGCGCGTCATATTGCATTCTCTGGCCCAATTGCTGTTTTTGTTTCTGTATTCCTGATTTATCTACTAGGTCAGTCTGGTTGGTTCTTTTACTTTTTCTTTTTTTCTTTGTTTAGCCAATTTCTCATGAAAGGTAAAAAAAAGAAAGCTTGATGGAAGTCTCCGTTGTTTGTGAAAATAAAGCTTGAATATGAAAGCAATGTGGTTTCCAATGCTCGTAATCATTTTTTCTCACTTGGAGATGGGATTTTACCTTCCCAACAAAGTGCAAACTTACTTGACCCAAAAGGTGTTCAGCGAAAAAGGAGACCGCTGTGCAAAATGAAGCAAGGTGTTATGAAAAAATTTGTGAATAAAAAAAAAGAAACAAAAAATAAGACATTAGTGAAGGAAAATACCAAGGTATAAGTTTTTGTTCATTTGTTGTTTGCTATTTTATATGGACATATAGACTTTATTGATGAATGTGTAATAGTTAGATTGTTTGTTAATTACAGGAGATTGAGGACATACCAGTTGGCCATGGGTTTGCGACACAAGAGAGTGTTGTAAATGTAAGAAATTTTTTTTCATTGCACACTTTCATGTGTCATGTTAAAGTTGGTCATAATTTTTTTTTTTATTGTTGACAGAGTCAGGCTACCTATATGGGGCAACAAATGTGGCCAAACATGATATCGTGTAATTTTCTCTAGGCGGAAGCATCTTCCCATTTTCTCTAAATTTATATCATATTGGAGAAAGCTCAAACCAAGTTTGGAGAGGAGGATAATTAAGTTCACAAAACTTATTCAATTGTCAAGTTTGGAGAGGAGGACAATCAAGCTTTCGGGAAGATCAAGGTCAATATTGAGGAGGACCGCAATCAAAGTTACTTGAAACTCAAGGGCAACGAGGCGGAGGACAAAATTTTACGGAAATGATGAATGCAACAGATAATGATGAAGAGTAGTTCACTTACTTGCTTTGAATATTTGGATTGACGAATATTTAATTTTTTTTTTTTGTAGCCGTGACATTGATGAATTTATATTACTATGAATGACACTCGAATTGACATGGTTATGAGCTAGTGATTTGTTTGAGTTATGAGTTTTGATTGCTATGAGTTTGTTCCCTTTTTCACCTGCTTGCTTGAGTACTATGAGATTGGCATGGCTATGAGTTTGTTTGTGTTCTTACTATTAGTTTGGATATCCCTTTTAACTTGCTTGCTCGAGTACTATGAGATTGACATGGCTATGAGTTTGTTCACGAATCTGAATGTGTCCTGTGTCGATGTCCGTACCTAACTTGAAAATTTTAAAAAAAAGTTGACATGATTTCTTTACTTTATGACCTAACCCGACGCATAGCGTCTCAAACTAACAACGGCAACAATCCACCAAAACTTATAACACTTTACAACAATGCATTCTCATTGATTCAAAACATTGTCATTACATTCTCTCATTCACCAAAACAATGCACTAACAAAAACGTCATTACATTCTCTATTGAGTTACATTCTCTAATTCACATTAAGTCACTTTCTCATTGAGTTATAACAGGAACAATGCACATGGCAGTGTGCTTTCAGGAGTAATCTGTTGGCAGCAACATACTTCACTAGCTCATTAGTAATCTTTTCTTTCCATGCCTTCTCTCCCAGTTTATCAAATCATGAAGCATGGGATCAGTCCATTCATGTCGTTTAACTTCACTAACCGTATTTGCATCCAATTTTGAAACACCTACTGATATGCTATACATCGCACAGGAAAGCTCTTCCCAAAAACTGCTTCCACCTTGTTCAAATTTTTCTCCAAAATCTACAAACAAATTGAAGTACACCACTCACTAACATTGCACATGGATAAATATCAAATATAGAAATAGAATTGAGTTTTACTAGGCATCAATTACAGACCATGAATATCTAAGTATGATGATTTCTATCTCCAAATTGACAAGATTAAAAGACTGGAGGAAAAAACCATGAAATAGTAGCAATTTGCATATTGACAAAAATCTGGATTACAGAAAGAGGTTGTCTTGGTCTATGAACAAAGTACACCACCACTCCATCCATGAATTAACAAGGCAGAAGCCAAAGTGACAAATATTGCAAAACAAAATACCAAGAAATAAAGCAACTAAATTTTTAATTTCTTGTCCTTAACTGGAAGTGACATGGAGTCAAGGACTGTTGTGATATGTAGAAAATTAGGGTTCGAATTGAATTGACAAAAATTAACTGGAATTGACGTTGTTTTTCCCAAATTTTGGAATTAGATTCCTGAAGTTGGAACCCTAGTCTCCAATTTGGGTTCGAAATCCATATAATAGGGGACACACACACACACACACACACACACAGAGAGAGAGAGATTGACCTCTCGTTTCGAACACGTAGCGTGGAGGAATATCTTATTATCATCTTCAACAACTTTCAAAATACTCTCCATCAATTGTTTTCTGTCTTGAGGTGTGGTCGGGTCTCGTCCGCGATGGTCGGTGGTGGAGGGGTGGTGGTCATCGATGGTGGTGCTCGGTGGTGAGGTGGGATGGGGTCGACTGGTTTGGGGGGTTGGAATGGGGAAGACGACTAGAATGGGGAAAAAGAGTTGTGCATTTGGCAATGAGACCCAATTTCAATATAAATTCAAAGCCTTCTGTTCCCAATACAAGATCAAAATTTTCTATGCTTTAGAGAGATATTCCCAAAGCAATAGGTAACCAGAGGCATCAAATAAAATAATTTTGGAGGGGATCAAGAAGAGGTTAGAGAGGGCAAAAGAAAGATGGAGGATAAACTTCCACTTGTTTTATGGGCATACAAACGATGTATTGAGGAAACACCATACTGCCTAGTATATAGTACAGAGGCAGTCATTCCATTGGAAGTTAGCCTCCCCACTATCTGAACAAAGCTACTTGAGCGGGGGTAACGATAAAAAATTGGCTATGGAACTTGACTTTGTAGAAGAAAAGAGAGAGTGAGCAACTCATCAAACTTCCATCTTATTAAGAAAAAAAATTTCAAGTTTCACAATAAGAAAATCCATCCAAAAGAATTTGGAATTGGAAACTTAGTGCTCAGAAAGGTGCGTTGAAATCCTAAGGATCCAACTGATGAAAAGCTAGGGCCGAACTGGGAGAGCCCATACAAAGTGCTTGACAAGCCCGACAAAGATGCTTACAAACTTGACGATATAGATGGCAAAGAGGTTCAAATGACTTAGAATATTTAGGAAGTTTTTTCAATAAATTTTTTGTTTTCTTTTCTAGTTTTTCTTGGATATTTTGCTCAAATTTTAGTGAGATTAATAAAGAGTTCAATTTTTACAATTTATGTGTACTTTGTGAAAATTTTAGCAAGGCAGCAGATGCAACCCTTCACTTCCTTACTGTGGTTTAATGGTCTCTCAACTCAGATAGAAAGAATAGCGCAATGGTTCTAGGCATTGGTCCAAAACAAGGACAACGGTCCTGGACAGAAGTTCAAATTTGAGAAGGCATTGGTCTCTTAGTCAAAGTAGAAAAGTTGGCATTGGTCTCTTGGCCAAGCAAAGAGGAGGCATTGGTCTATCAACTGAGCTCAGTGGGCGACGATCCTAGCAAGACATTGGGGCGATGGTCCCTGATGATGGTCCAAAGCACGGGCGATGGCCTAGAAATTTGGGCAATGGCCCAATAGCTCGGGCGTAGGCCCAAGGCATTGGCTTAGAATGAACAGTGGTTCAAAAGAGTATGGGCAATGATCCAAGGTAAAGGCCTGAAAATTCAATGGTAATGGCCTAAAAAATCAATCACAATGGTTCAAGAGTATGAACAATGATCTAAGTACAGAAAAATTACTCAGCACAAAGTGCTTGTTTCAAGAAATTTGCTAAAGTGTAAAGACACTTTTGCAAAACAAGCAAGTACAGAAGTAAAAGCAAGCAATGACCTAAGCCATCTAGTGCCAAGACCAGGTTCAAATACCATAAACAAGCAAGGCCTTTAAGTCCATGTTCATTGAGGTATGAGTTTAGAATATTGCATAGAAGGACCATCATGGCCAAAAAGTTATACATTTTGAGTTAGAGAGGCCTAGTTAGAAAGATCATCCACCATAACCAAAAACAAAAACTGAAAGTATCAAAATTCAATGACAGCAAACCGTAAGGCTTCAAAACATAAAGATGACAGAGCAAAAAGTTCAGTGTAACAGAACTTGAGCAAACTTGAGCAACACAAAAAATAAAAATATTGGTTTAGGGCCAACATTCGCCCTAATAGTAACATCAGCCTCGTTCTCAACAATGGACATGTGAAGAAGTTGAGACGAATTTATCGATCTTGACTTCTTCACACCATGTTTTTTGCAATATTTTTTATTCACTTGATTCTTTCATGGACTTCATTTGATCATTTTCCTGGACACTTCGATTCTTAAGTTAGTTTACGAAAAAGGAGAGAAATTAACTGAAAACTTGAATATGATTTGCGCATACCTGAAAGAGAAGTGATACTACTCCTTTTCTAGGCGCCCGCCAGGGGGCACGTACCACGACGCTCGTGAATGTCTTGTCATGGACTAGCCAATTCGGTGCCGCCGCAATGTGCTCCACGCCTGGGCATCACAATCGCCATGCAACCACATCTCGCAACGTTTTGTCCCCCATAACCTAACCGACAACCGCCCACATCGAGGCATTCACATCACAATCGACCTGTGCCAAGTGTCACGCCTACGGTGGAGTGACCAAGCATACATCGTTGGAGTTGTCTGACAAAAATCTTCCCTATATGCCAATCTTAGTGTTCAGACTGGGTCCACACACTAATTATGCACCCAAAAGTAAGCCTCAGACACGCCGTGCACACACATAAAGCCTTCGATCTGGCTATGATCGAGATTTGATAGGGCTTGCCTAACAGATAAGGAAAGGGCCAAGTCTTGAGTAGGCCTTCGGCCATACCCATTTCTGAAGTACGTTGGGCGGAGTATATAGGAACATCATGGGCCCAAGTCATTACAGATATGGGCTACTACATGTACATAGAAAGCTTATGCATCTTTCAAAATATATGCCAATTACGAAGCCTAACGGTCAGTACTTATTTGTTTTAGGGAACTCATTTTCACACACCTTTTTTTTGTCTATTTACACTCATTTTTTATCCTTATTATATAAAAGTTATTGAAATGCCTTGTTATTTGCTTCGCATAGTTTATTTAATAGAAGAGTACTTCAGTAACTTTGTATAATAGAGACAAAAGAAAGTGCAAATGGTCAAAAAGAGTGTGTGAAAATCAAATCTCTTGTTTTATGGTCAAGATGCTAACAAGGTGACGTGTAAACAATCTATCAATATTACATATTCAGATGGTATAATTTGCAGTAACCGTAGGCCTTAATCCTTCTCCCTTCTCCCTTCTCCCTTCTGCTTATATTGCATTTTGCTTACATTGCAAAGGGTGTTGTATGGTAGTAAATGACTTGAGGGGTTTATGTCACGACCCATCCCAAAATGGGGTGGATTAGTGACCGGCCAGTGAGTCTAACTCACTAAGGCTTCTCCGTAATTAAAAGTGTATGGAATTCTATCTGTCTTTTATGTTAAGTCATAAGAATTAATTAGAGTAGCAGAAACATGTAATTAAACAAAATATTTCACAAGGACGTGCATAACCTGTCATTCAAGATTAAAGTACAAACGTAGTTTATATTACACTTTCAAAAGTGGCCAGCTGTAGCCTATTGAACACAAGTCCTACATACACATACGTATCTACAAAGTACCCAAAAAGTGGAGCAGTTTCTGTCTGTCTTCAACGTCTATCAGGATCTTGCTCGTGACCTGGCATGTTGCATAGCAACATTCATTAGCATAAAGCTAGTGTGAATCAAGATATGCAAACCTTACAGGTTTGCCATGTTCTAATCTCATTTATTGTATTTTAAACAACATGTCATCAATGTTCAGGAATCGGTCCATAGGCCGTAGCCTAAGGACATAGCAAAGTATAATCTCAGTTTCTCGTAATCCGTAGGTTATGCAGTTTAAACAGTCCAATAACAATTCATATTTGACATTCAGATTATAAACAACGGTATATGCCAGAGTTAGTGTAGGGAGCGACCCTCAATGTAATCTCAATGATAGGCATGACGTCACCCGATGTCACCTGGCCGTGGGACCTTTCCTTATTTCAAATCACCGCTTCTCACCCCCAGCGGTCAGGGATTCACCGTGTTATGAGATGTCATTTATGCTTGTCTTTGTATTCAAAATTCATAATTATAACATGGCTTTATGATAGGTAAAACATCCTATCATTCAACGTGTTTAAACATGCCTTGAATGTAGACGAGTTTTCATATTAAACATAACAATACATGTTTGAACTCGCAGTAAAAAAATATGCAAGTAAGATAAGCATATCCGGACTCACCTCACGTAATTTGATGGTTTTCACTGACTTCGATGTCACAAGTGATTCCTATAATAAGAAATGCAATGGTTTGATAACTATCCTGGATTCCAATTTCTAATGACAAGGTCATCCTAGACCCGGTACATTAACATTGACATCACCTATCCCAAACTGCTCAAACCTGAAATAAACAGATCACACTAAGTCTAGCAAGGTTTGAAAGTGAATGTACAAAGGTTCGAGTGATTATGAAGTCAAAATGGGGGTCTCGGAGATCGAAATAACTCAAGTGTAAAACATGGCAAATTTACTGAAATTTACAACGATAGAAAATAGCTCGAGCACCTAATCTAATGGAGTCTAAAATTCACCAAATTTGACAAGGTACTATTTTAAGATGTTGGGAACATATTGTAAGAAGGAAACAAAGTTCAATTTGGTCTTTAGGTAGAGTAAAAATGCAATGGAACAAAACTGTTCTAGATTAGATACATCGTACGGAAATCTCAATTAAAGGAGTTCTAGATATCCAATTGAGTTGGTTCCAACTGGGGTTGAAAGACAACATATCAAGGTATATTCATACCAAATTTGAGGTCAATCCGAGGTCCGTAGCATTCTGGAGCTTAACTCAAAGTTTGGGGTCAAAACTGTCCAATCCGGTAGCCAATCCGGAAATCCGGATCCGTGACCGGATGCATGGCCGGATGGGTCGCAGAATGGGTTCTAGGACATGGTTTCTTATGATTTCTTGCTCTAACCTCAAATACCTTCTAATATATAACAAATATGTTCAAACTAAGTCTATCTTAGTTCCAAAATCGAAGAATCGACAATGAAATCCTAACTTAGATGATTAAATAACTTACTGTAGAAGGAACTGGTTGAAGGTTGAAGGAAGCAGACGATGAACAAATTGAAGAAGCTCCTCCCTCTCTCTCTCTAGCTCTCTGATTCTAACGTACAAATGAATTTAAGCAGCTTCATGGGTTTAAGTAGGCCAAAACTGTAAGCAGGTGGTGTCCTAAGCTACTGGGTGTCCAACGTTGGGGAAACTACATGCAAATATCAGACGACAAGTGAAGTATATACATAGGAAAAATATTCACATGTTACTCGGTCCACTTCCCTAATATTACAACACCCCGTAAGGTTTGCCTTGCCCACTTATCGTCCGATTCAACTCTGGGGTTTCGAACACGAATAAAAATAAAAGCTGTGACCATCTCTGGATCTTCATTTAAATCTCGAATTATCATCGAATTAACGTTTAATTACAAATTTAATCCCCGCTAACACCCTAAACTATCTAATTATGGGTCGGGGTCTCACAGTTTAAATATATATCAATAGACCATTAGAATCGAAAGTGTTTCTATAAGCCACAAAGGCAATTGCCATATAATATTTATTGCCCTATATATCAAATGGGCGGTGAATTTTCGGATTAGATGCCTCTCGCTACCTACTAGGAAAGACCGATGCCCATTGCGTCCATTAAACATTTTTTGGCTGCTTCCACCCTCCACCCTCCGCCGCCCATTCTTCAAATTTTTATGACCATTTCGATAGTCTAGCCTTCAAGGAATGTTCACGTTAAAATTCATGGATAAGTTACTCTGACCTTCCTTTAGGTTTTTTATAAATACATGAACGTATCCTATAATTTGGAAAAATTACTTTAATCTCTCTTACTTTTAAAATAAAAATTACTTTAATCTCTCTTACTTTTAAAATTATTTTACAATTTTACTCTTCCATCGTTGAAATCAATCAGACACCTATAGTCAATCTATTAAAACTTCAAGTTCCGAATTTATTTTAGCAAAAGCTTCTTTGTCCGAGTTTCAATTTCAATAAAATCTCAAAAATTTCACATAGGTTATTTCAGACATGATAAAAATTGTGTTGCAGTTTGTTTTGCTAAAAAAATCATGAACTTGAGATTTCAATAGATCGACTAATGGAGTTTGACTGTTTTATTAGTGGGGAGGTAATTTCATAATATTTTTAAAAGCAAGAGAAGTCAATATATTTGTTAGAAATTTCAATGTAATTTACCCTAAATTAATTTGTTAAGTTAGTGAATCGTGGTAGTTTGTAGTTATTGTAAAGCTGGACATTGTTTTGTTTATACAATTTTACCAATTTGTTTTACCTATACTTATATCTTTTTTCCCCAAAAAAAAAAGTTTTCCCGTAGAGGAGGGAAGGGAAACTAGTGCTACCGTTACGTGGGATGATCTTTCTTATGTGATTTCTATGTAATATAAAATAAAATAAATCATTGTTTTACTTGGCGATTCTTATCGTTTATTTTATACATGTCAAATTGTACAGCAGGGATGTGAAAAATTAAATTGATTACATATTAACATGCATCCGAACGAAATATAATTGACACAAAAGAAATGAACAACTGAAATCTGATCGTCCATTTATTTTATGACCAATATGAGCCGAAGAAGTCATTGGCATGTTCCATCAACTTAATTATCAATTAAGAATGGGATTTGCCGCTCTTTTAAGTCACGTGGTAAGATATTATGGGTCCATTTGGCGTAACTAGATTATGAGATTATTGGATTGTTGGATTATGTTGGGTGCCGGAGGGAATAATCTAGCTCAAAGTGTTTGGACTAAATTATTTGTGGATATGTTGGTTATGTTGTGTTTGGAGCTAGATTAATCCAGATTGTTTGGGTGAATAATTTAGGGCAAATGGAGCTAGATTATTTCCCTAATAATCTAGACAATCCAAATAATCTAGTTTAGGCAAATAGAGCCTATATAACAGGATAGCAATGAGATTTGCCGCGCTTTTGAGTCAAATTTGATAGATCTTTGGTGGGCGGTGGCGCGCAATGACAAAATTACTCTGCTAGTCCATAATTTCCAAACTTACAAATCAATTTAAACCACTTTTAGGATTTTATTATTTTTTAATTCTTAATTTTTAATTATAAATCTTTAAATTATAATTAAAATCTGTAAAAGTTTTTGCATGATATATGCCGAATAAATTATCCGAAAAATTTATATGAGTAAAAGTAGAATATAGAGTTTCTCATCAACTATGATATTTAAATTATGCAATTATTTTCTTCATTTATCAGAATAAATTATATAAGTTGGTGCCAAGTACTCAAATAAAAAAAATATAAAATTCATAGTCAAACAATTTTAGGGCAAACACCCCCTTATAAGGTCGGAATCAAAAATTTAATTTACGCTTGGCTAAAAATAAACTAGACTAAAAAATCTATTAGACTACAAATAATAGGGTAAGCTAAAATTACTCATTCTAAAATTTTACATGTAAAAATTAAAAATTCCATCTGGATTATAGCCCACCAGATGGGCTCTGTACTTCCGCCCTTGCCCCTTATATGCCCATAACTCATAACTTTCACCAATGTTAAACTTGGCTTGAAACTTTTTAAATAAAAGTTTAAGGTTGAAATATAACGGGATGGTGAAACTTCATATCTCATCCCTTAGGTTAACCTACAACGTCTAGGTTGAGACATGAGATGGAATAACTAAACCTATGGTCAATGATTAAAAAAGATAAAGGTTCAAACACCCATTTTAGCAACAAACAAATAAAAAATTCATGGCCGCAATTCATAATATTGTCCAATTGCTTGATTTGCTTCAACCATTATGCATGCCACAAAGATCTCTGCAAAAGTATTGGGTTCTGTCAGATACTATTAAAGATGAGCCCCCCTTCTGTTCAGTTCTAAAGATTATATTTTTTTAGTCTCTGCGTAATATTATTATTTTTGTTGATAGCTTAAAATACAAAGTAGAGTAGATATTTTAACCTAAATAACATATTAAATACGAACATAGTTCTTAACCCTACGTAGTCCAAGAGACCAATTGAGTGCTTCTAAACAATAAGAAATATCATTCCAGGTGCTCTTTCAATCATAAGTTTCAGTAACCAGTACATGATCCTCTCGATTTCAAAAAGAGCCCTCAAATGTCAGAGCATAAGATAGTTGTATCTAGCCTAAAATATGTAGTTATATATTAATCGGGAACGGTTTCCCAATGTATTTCTTTTGTTATGTATAAGTAGAACTGTTGAAGAAATTGGCCTTTGGAAATGGGCAGTGACTGCAAGTTTGACTTGTAAAACAAGGCATGAAAAATTACATACTTTGAGGTGCGTTTGAATATTGTTTTTTAAAAAGTAATATTTGTTTCCATCAAATGGTGCGAGTTACAATAATTTTGTTTTCAAGATACAACCAAATTTAAACTCTAGGTTCTTTTTGTCTATGTACGCACAAAATAGAGCTGATAGAATAGCTTTTGTGTTGCAAAAAGAGAACAACGAACGACGAACCACTATGAATGATTCTGTTTCTGAAGAACAAAAGAACCTCATTATTGAATGCTTAATTATATGAATTTAGACTAGTTTCCTTGAGTGTTTTGGATTGATTGTGATGGTACATGTATAAGCCATCATGCATCTTTATAAGAGGTACGCATCTGGTAGGGTCTGATCATATGAGCTATTCATACGGTCACACTCCTTCGAATTCCATCTCATCCATCTGATCTTCCTATTTAACACCAATGGTTGCGATCTCAACCTTCCTAACCATCAAATCCCATGGTTAACTAACCACTAAAACGTTCACTTAACCGACCGCCATGCGTGTGCTACGTTAGTGTCACTTAGCGCCAAGTCGCAGTAAGGAAAGGCGTCTAGTAGGCGCCTCACATAGGCAATATACTAAATGTGTCATCAAAGCGTCACATTGCAGCCACACAGCCAACTGTCATGATCACGCATGCGCCCACGCACGGCAGGAGTGCAAGTCTTGATTGCAAAGCACTAGCTTCACCTTTATGGTGCAAAGCACCATAGTATAGCCACTTAAGAGCCAAACTACTTGAACACTTTAGGTGTGTTTCGTTATATCAATATATAAGCAAGCCAAACTTTAAACATCTAGCAATTTGGGACAAGATATACATAAAAAATGAACATTCTAAAGGAACAAGGAAGCTTTACAAAAGAAAATAAAATTGACAACCATTATTATTTTGGAAATCCTACCACCATTTTCGAAATAAAGATGAAGCGTTCATAATTATCTTGCAAGGAATTGCATACATAAATAATGTTTCAAGACTTTGAGCTATCCTTTCGTGACTAACAGGAAATGTGTGTACACATGATCCTCAAAACATTACAAATATCCCCAATTGGTTGACTCATGCACTGGTCTTGGGTCTATATCTTGATTTTATAAGCGCTCTAAGATCTAGGGGTGAAAATAAAAACCGAGAAATCGGACTGGACCGGACCGACGGTTTGAGAATTGAAAAATTCGGTCCGGTGCGGTTTCGGTTTGGGAGTTTGGAGAAACCGATTTTTCAGTCCGATTTTAATTTGGAGGAATACAAAACCGGTTCAAACCGGACCAGACCGGATGGGGGTTATAAATAAAAATATGTTAATTTTTAGGTATATGTGTTATAATTTTATAACCAATTATTCCATCAGTCATTTAATCTATTAGGATTTAGGATCATTACCGTGTTTTAGAAATGAAAAATCACTATTGACAGAGAGTGAATACAAATAGAAAACCACCAGTCCGGGTATAACTAATAAGAGTAATTTGAAATTGTTAAATCTTTGAGTAATGTTCAATGCATTTCTGTTGTTAAAAATTTCACTACAAATTGTTAATTTTTTTATCTTTTTTTTGTGACTAGTCCGAAATATTGTCCAAAAAATCAAAAAGTCCAAACCGGACCGAAATCGGCTCAAACCGATTGAAACCGGACCGGTGAAATCGGTCTGGTTTCGATTTACAAAATTTTCAAACCGGACAACCGATCTGGTCCCATGAATTCTATCAAATCGGATCAAACTGGATCGGTTACACCCCTACTAAGATCTAGGGGTGTAAGACTAAACCGGAAAACCGGATCAAACCGTCGGTTTGGTCCGGTTTTGGGAGCAGACCGGTCCGGTTCGGTTCGGTTCGGTCCGGTTTGATTTTTTGAATTGTTTCGGTTTGGTTTTCGATTTTTGAGTTTTTGGAGCCGGACCGGTTTTAACCCTAAGTCATTTTATACTTTATAGTTTTAAGTGTTTAGGTTCTTTATGCCTCACTCCCTCTGATTTTGTATTTTTTTACTGAGTTCGTGTACTTATTTTAGTGATTTATGAGTTCTGGTCTTCATATACTAAGTTATGTTTTTGAGTTATTTATTTACTGATTTCGCATTTGATTTGTGGGTTCATATACTAAGTTATTTTTTTGATTTCTGAGTTATTTTTTACATTTTTTTATGATTACCCAAACCGGAAACCGGACCAAACCGGAGCCAAAACCGGCCGAGCCAAACCGGACCAAACTGAACACCATCGGTCCGGTTTTCGGTTTACGTTTTTTCCAAACCGGTCAATCGATTTGGTCTGAGTTTATAGGACAAACCGGACCAAATCGGACCGGTTACACCCCTACTAAAATCTAGTACCGTGGCCTATAAAAAGCAACACCACTTTCACACTCATATAGGTAGATCTATCAATGCCCATTTAACAATAGTACCAAAAGGATCTATTAAGAACTAAATAGTTCACCTTCTTTTGTTTAACGTTACATATGAGAGTTCGCGTTTTAGATCCCCAGAAGATTTCCCCTCCACAAAATGCAAACATCTAACCACTTGTTGACAAGTAATTATCCCACTTAATAATTTAACTGACATCTATGTATCTTTCCAAAACTGTAAGATATTCATCATAAATTTTTCCAAAGTGTAGTGGCTTTCATAGGTCCGCTTTCAAGTATCTCAATACTCTATTCACTATACGCCGATGCGCATGTCCTAGTTTACTAGTGTACCTAGTAAGTTTATCCACCATAAAAACAACATCCAGTCTTATGCATGTCATGACATGCATGAAGTTACTCATCACTCTGAAAAATTTAGTTGTGATACAACTCTTCTATAATTAGAGTCCAAGGGCATATATGAATCATAAGACATGTAAATAAGTGTGCTATTAAAGTGATTAATCTTTTCAAATATTTTTTAATATAATATGCTTAAGATAGAGTCAAATGACCATATCGTTGTTTAATTTAATACCTAAAATGACATCATCAATACCCATATATTTCGTGTTAAAATTGGCTGAAAAAAAATCTTTTGTACTCTGAATGCTCTCTGATTTGTCTAAAATATCAGCATATCATCGATGTATGTAAATAATTAGTAGAGACTACCCCGAGTGTTAGTCAAAATGGGATGCCTAACACCTCTTTATCTCGTAACTTAACTTTTCACCCGAGTAATCTCTGGTTATAATAGACTAGTAGTCATTGCTTGTATGTACCTACTTGGTTGCTTAGAATAGCCTTAAATCCGAGTGGCGACTCTAGAAATGAGTGCATCAAGGGCTGATTGATAATCAATGATTTTTGGACAGGGAGCTTACACCTTTGGCAATTAATCTGGCCTTGAACTCATTAATAGTTCAATTAACTTTGTTTTTCTTCTTGAAAATTCATTTACAACAAACTTGTTTAGTACCAAAAGGTTAATCATCCAAAACATATATATTAACTCTCACAACGGAATTCATCGTATCTTATATATCCTTTTTTTAGAAGGCAAATTGTGACTTTATGGCTGCCTCAAAATTGAAAGGATCTATTTCCAAATGTATTGAAAATACATTGTGGTAATATGTAGTTTCTTTAGAACCTTCAACTGAATAAACTAAAAAATCAGCACCAAACATTTTCTCCTTTCGAGCTCATCTACTCCTTCTCGATTCAACTTATTTCACATATTCATTATCCTCATCCGAGACCTGTATAGGCTCATTGTCCTGTCTATGCATCAACAATAACCTCTTCGAGTCTTTATTAGACTCCAAGTTGTTACATGACTTGAACCTAGGAATCTTGTCAAACATATTTTTGTAAAAAAAATGGATAGCAAGATTCTATGATGGTATTGATTGACATAGCATCATCATGCTCAGCCACTAAAAACATGTATATTTTTAGTTTTCAAACACCAAGTATCGAGGACAGTGTTGAAGAACTTGAGTTTCAGATAGTTAAAGACGCCAATCTCAAGAAAGGCCTGATTGCACCTTGGTTCACTTAGCTTAGATCAGTGCTTTGTATTTTCCATTTCCAAATATAATTTCCTTTAATTTTAGTATTTTGTAATCCGAGTCTTGTATTTTACTCATTATGAAATGAGGGGTTGATTGTCTTTTTGTTAATTTCTTTTAAATTAACCTCTCCAGAAATTTGGCAGCGTTACAAATTAAAAATAACTACTCGAATATAGGTATTAAAAAAATATGACCATTGGATATAGTATTTAGAAAGGTGGATTTGGCCTATGGTTTTTATTTATTTTTATTTTTTTGTCTTTATTCATTTTTTTTTGCATTTGTTGTTTAAACCTCAATGTTTTGTAGTTTATTGGTTCGTCTTGATGAAAGAAATCTAAAAAATATAAAATTATGTTCAAAAGTTAAAAAAAAAGTCACTAAAGACGACGAATAAAAAAAAAACTCTGTTTTTTATTTATTTTTGTCTTCTCTGAACTTTTTTCAAATTTGGCCGATGATTGATAATTTTTCTGAAAGTTCTTGTCGAGATGAACCATTAAATCACAAAAAATTGATGAAAAATAAAAAATTGCAAAAAAATTTTACATAAGGACGAAAAAAAATTTCAATAAATACCACAGTCCAAATGGACCCTTAGTTAGTTTTATTAAACAAATGAACGATAGTAAAATGCATAAATATAAATAAAATAAAGAGCGTACTTTTTAAATCTTTTTTCACTCGTTAAAATGAATACAACTATTGGAATTGCTCTTAAAATTTAGCCCATGACTGGAATGCTCGCCAAGACAGGGTATATGTATGTTGAAAACTGAAAAGTAAAACAATACTAAAGTATACTTACCTAAAATTTCTAAATATCAGTGAGTGGACTCATAGGAAGAATCGTGAAGCTAACCACACGATAGCCTACCTTTTCTAAACATCTTGCGTGCATCGAGGCCGCCGCCTCTGACCGACTAGTCGTTTCAGGGAGACTCCTTCTCTCTCTCTCTCTCTCTCTCCCTCTCCAGAAATGCTATCCAATCAAGCGAACCGACAGCTGTTAGTGACTTTAGCTCCGTAGCCAATGAATAGAGGACGTACACGTGTTCAACTGAGTCAGAAGCCGCAGAACATTTCTTTTGACTGGTTGGTGATTATATCGCCAAAGACAAAGGTGATGATAGGGATGGACGGCTGCGTGCATCCGCCGCGTTAATTATACTGGGCTCCATACTAGTTTGATTTCGGGTCCCATGTTGGGGCCTTCACATAAAATCCCTGCCCTTTGTTCAATTATTCAATTAAGAATTTTATGTTTAAGAAATATGATTTTGTATTAGTATCGTTCATCAAAATTCCCGAATTCCAGCCAGATATCTTGAAATTCGTCCCTCATTTCTGCTGAAATAGTGGAAAACAAATTCAGTTGTTGTCCGCAGTGTGATTATTCATTGATCCTGGAATGTGTTCAAATTATTTTGGTATCTCACATTAATATAAAATTTATATATTTAGTTCTGAATTTCATAATATTTTGTGATAATTAATGGAGTGTTTGCAATTGCCTTTTCAAATAATTTTCTTTTTATCCAAATTTAATATTGATGAGCTCGGATTGGCTCAATGTTCGATCACTCACGATCGATTACTTAATTAATATCCAGTCATCCGATATTCATCCACTCGGCACATAGCCATCCAAATATCACACACTGACGCATCCTTCCGAGAGTCAAGCTGCTCGGCTAAGAAGAATCAATCACGAGATCTGCTCTAGAAGAACCTCCAAATAATGCTTTAGAGCGCCTAGAATTCCAAAGAAGGAGAGCCCTAGAAATAAGAAAATAAGAGTGTGATCGGCAGTCATTAGGCCCCCTAAAATTCCTTCGTATTTTACTCAATAAAATGGGCCTACTAAGGTAAGGGCAATGCACGCTTTTGTATACACCCTCTCTCAATCGATTATTGACTTGATCGTTGGAGAATCCTTGATTGAAAAATACTCCAGGCCTAAGGACTTATTGCAGGAACCACTGTAGGATCACGAAGGCCACCATCTAATTTTTGGTATTATCAGCTTAGCGTTGCCTATGATAATGAGTTTGACTTCTTCCTACAAAGAAACAAATTCAACGAAGTAACTAAGAACATATTGGTGATATCTAGATCATCTCATGGAGGCCGCCAATGTGGAGAGACTTCTCAAAATCCCAACCTCTAGAGGCGCAAGTGCAGAACTCGATGCAACTAGTAACCATTCTGGCGGAGGAGAATGAGACTTTAGTTAGACAACTACAGACGTGACCACCGCCGCCACCATTGGTCGTCAACCAATAAAACCAACCAGTAGCGGATCCCACCGATGGGTCTGAGGCATAAGAAGAAGACATAAAGCAAGAGGAGGAAGTCAACAGTTGCACAGTGGGACAGAGTGGCAATAACCATTGAAGGCTGAAGGTGCCGCCCAATACAAAAGTCTTGGCAGCCCAAGGGGCAGAGACCAAGGAGCTCAAGGAGAAGCTGGAGGGAATTTTGAAACAGATGAGAAGAAATGCGCCGGGGCGAAAGTCCAGTCTCCTATTACAAATGTAGTAATAGCAAGACCCCTCCCCCCAAAGTTTAAAATGTCGCAAATGAATCTTTTCGACGAGTCACGAGACCCTCTAGACCACCCAGGGACGCACGGGGCATATATGACGCTACACACCATTCTCGACGAGATCATGTGCAGAGCCTTCCCGAATACTATTAAATGCTCGACCAGGTTTGGTTTGAGAAGATAAAGTTGAAGCCCGTGGACAACTTTGACCAACTCAGTAAGTTCTTCATTAATCATTTCTACAATGGTCATCATCCTTGCAGATTGACCAACCACATCCTGAACGTCAAGTAGAGGAGGGTCGAGTCACTCAGGTACTACCTCAAGCATTTTAGTGACGAAACCTTGATGGTGGATGAAAGGATAATCCTCATAGCCTTCATGCGGGGACTACATCCGACTCAGTTCTTTTAGCACCTTTCCAAACAACCAACTTCGACCCCATCATGATTGAGCTTATGAATAAAGCTCAACAACACATGAGGCAAAATCCGCAATGATGGCACAAAGATGGCAAATGGAAGAAGTCCAAAGCAAATATCTAAACCAGAGCTAGTGAGGCACCAAAAAGGAGAGGAGAAAACCCCCAACGTGAGCGTCAAGACGAGCATAGAAGGATCATGAACCGGTTCAAAAGAGTACTTCACTTACCGTCCTAGCGAAACAAGTCTTGATGAGCTTGGATCTCACACGATGCATGTGAGAGCCACAAATGTTGAACGACTTTTAGGAAATTTCTGTATGAAATATTTTGTCTTTCTTTTGTTTATTTTGTTTTTTTTAGGGTGGGCGTGGAGGGGGGAGCCCAATTACCCTGTTGGAGGCTAAGGAGGGCATTTTTGTCTACTTCGATGATCAGAATCGTTCATTTTTTAGATTTTGTTGATAGCTTCAACGAGATGTAAAAAATAAAAGTGCATAGTGTTCCAAACGTATGAGATCATAAATACAGAATAATTTATCTTTAGTATGAGATCCTGGCTAGTCAATAAAATGAACTAAGTAGTCTAGTTAGCTCGTTTAATTTTTCATTTTGTTGGAGCTTATCTAGAACATTGAGCACACAAAAACTTGTGTTACATTGACTGGATATCGATTAATATGATTTGTTTACGTTAAAGAAAGAATGTAGTATTGGATCGGAACCCATTTACTTCATTTATCATAAGATAATTGTGTCCTAAAATCATATTGACCTGATGTTTTACATGGTTAATAGTTTTCGACAAGTTGTAAAAATATAAATAGTTTGAATCGTCTAATTAAACCCAAAATAGGTACACGAATAGGAAAATAGAATCCTGAGTTTATTTTTGTGGACCGCAGAGAATTTCATTCCTTTATTTTTCCCAACGATTGATTTTTATATAAAAATTTCTGGATTGAAACCTGTTTGTCCACAACACGTGCATACATCAGCCTCATGCTGCGTTAAAGCGGGAAATGCAATTAGCTAATCACGTGTTCTGTTTGGTGTTGCTCACGTGCTCCGTCGAAACACATTATTATTAATTTTTTGGGGTCAAATACATTATTAAGAGCATTCACACTAGTCTTTTTATTTTTTGGACCAAATTAGGAAAGAATTTCTCCTTTTCTACTTTAGGAAACTGTATTTTCTAGTGTCTCCTGCATCAGACTTCCTATTCTTTTTCTATTTTATTAAAATATTCTTTTTTCTTTCATATTCAATTCTAAAAAGAAGAATTAGGAAAAAAAAATTTAGAAAAAATTAGGAGACTAAAATGGCTCCCTAAACGTAAGGAGTCACTATAGCAATAATAAAATAGGGAATAGATAAGGAGAGGCTGATGTAGAGACTATTTGGAAGAATTCTTCCCTAAAATAAGGAAGGAGGAGATTAGAAGAGATTGGTGTGGATGCTCTGAGACGCCTAAATTTTTTACTAAGTTATCAAATTTTAATATAACAGCGAAAAACATTAATTAGTGTTTGAGAGCGACTTTTTAATAACAAAATACAAAATCTTAATTATAAATTATAAATTCTTAATTCTAATCAAATCAGATTATAGATTTCTAATAAAAATTTAGAGAACATGTGCAGAATATACTATATAAAAATAAAAAGTGTGTGAGATTTTTTTACCATATTTCTTTTTCCGATAATTTATTTATGACACTTTTACAAAAAAAAAAATATCAATATTAAATACAAAATCTCTTCTATATCCCTTTACTTCACGTGTATTTAGACTCCATATTTGGAAGCGCAAAAGATTTAGATGAAAAGTTGTCACATTATCTTTAACATGCATTGTGCGCATGTTAAATAAAACCATCCAAAAAAACAAAAACGATTTTTTCTCGAATCGGGGTGGCTGATTGGAGCGACACCAATAAATTTTAGATATGAAGGGATATAGTCCTAATAGGATCACACCACCTCGTATGCAGATATGAAGGGATATAGTCCCTATTCGTATGGATAGAGACTCCAAAAAAGTCAAAGATAAGCACCTTCTCATGATCCCACGAAAATAGATTCCTAACAGGACTCAAAAGCTAAGAAGGTATAACAGCACGCCCAATACAAACAGTGTATGTACGATCTATCGCTCTCGTACTATTAGCGTCAGATGAGTGCTGACTAGCACTTTGATGTCATAGTTTTCTTGTAAGTTGTTGCATCAAGACGGAATGATCAAAGACGTTAGGTAAAATTTACCCATGGATGGACAAAAATTCAACCCAATATGAAGAGTCACGAAATTTTAGAAAGAAACCAAATTCGTCGTTAAAGATTACACGAATAGCTATAGTTAGTTGTGGAGATTTTTCTTGTAGCACAAGGACAAAGGGGGCTTCCCGGGAAGGCGATGGTAAAAACTCTTTTTGTTCTATAGCTCATAGGGCTAACTTAGGACCCGATCAAGGTTTTGGGTATAATAAAAATGCCCAAATAACAAGGCACTTAGCATGAAGAGACAAGGCAAAGTTTTTTATTGAAAACTTCAATTCGGCTCGTAAAATTACGTAAAATCAATTACACCTAAGAAGGGTCGAAATGGAGCTTGCATCCTCCTGTAAGCAATTGGAACACAAGAAATTTGGCAATATTTCAATTTAAAAGCTGATCAGGGTTGAAATGGAGCTTGCGTAGTAAAAAATATAAGAGGTCGAGCATAGAAAACTTCAGCAATATTTCAATTTAAAAGCTGATCAGGGTACTAGTACCCTAGGCACGGTGGCACGAAAGTAAGTCCGCTACATTCTAAAAAAAGGGAAATCTCATTCACATTCAACAACAATCCCGTTCGTGAAATCTCAGCGCGTATAATCTGCAGAAATTACTCAAACTTCAGGGGGGAAAAAAAAAAGGAAAAACAAAGGAGATAATGTAAAATTCACATGCGTTTATTCACCACAAAAAGAGCCTTCCATAACCCCCCTAGCTTTCCTTCATCCACTGTACGGTCTGTACCCAAAAACAAACGCAAGCCGTTTCACATAACCCGCAAGTGAAAGGGGGATCAGAGGCAAAAGTCACCAAATGATTGTCCAACAAACTCCGTAGTAAACTGAAAAGTTGACAAAAAGGCTGAGAAATAAGATTAATCAGATTGATCCAGATGAAGTACTGAAGAAGTTGGCGACGGATTTGGTGAAGAACTATGCTGTTCTGATGAATTATCCGGGGTTTCAGTCCCCGCGTTTCGATTCTTGTCATTGCTTTCAGGCTCAGGCTTCTTTTTCCGATCAGGAACCTTGGAAGATCTTGAAAGAGTTGTTTCTGATGGGAGGACCACGGGAGAATTAATCTGATGATATGACAAGAGAGGCGGATGAACAGCAGTGGGATAACTCAAACCATAGTCATATGAATATCCCTCCAAAGGGTGATCAAATTTGCACGTGGGACCATACTTGCAGAGTCCATACGAGCTGTAGTATGTACATACAGGTTGCCCCTGCATTTGGAAATATATAGAGTTGGAAATCAACAAGAGGATCAAACAAGTTGAAGCATTCGACCAAATTCTACAGTTCAGTGGGACCCATATACTAGCAAAAAATTGTGTGAATGATTTCGCAATAAGAAAACTTACCCTTGTTAACTTGGGCATCAAGTCCTGTTTGGTTGATGTTTCTAAATCAGCTTTCCAGTACGCTTTTCGCATAACTTGCATGGTTGAAAGATTTCGAAACTTGTTTTTAAGATTTTTTTTTAAAAAGAACATTTCTTTAGGAATCTCGAAAACCATTTCTGCTGGAAAACTAAATATGAGATGAAATGGAGAGCTTGTGTCTCAAAACATCAAACAAACAAACAAAAAATACTAAAAAGTATGTGCACGGTACCCAAATTGAGATACAAACTGTGTGAAACAAGTATACAACTTACAGGTCTCAATGGAAGCCCAAGTGGGCCTAGATAATTTGTTGCCAATTGAGAAGTCCTTCCTCTGGGATGATTGTACTTGCAATCAGATCCATATTTGCAGCTTCCATTGCTCATAAATTGTCGGCATTCTGGCTGATCTGGTCTCTCAGGTAACAAGTGCAACAGGCCACTGGAACCCGACTCACCCTGATTCTTGGAGTAATAAACAAGATCAGATCCATAAACACTGGTAGGAGACACAGGCCACATGCCTCCCTGTTGATATTAAAACATAGAAATCAGTCTCAAATTTCTGATCCCGATAAATGCATAACAACTTATCTCCTTGCATAATTCTAAAAGCCCAAAGTATATAACCTCAGATGATGCCAAATATGTAACTAAAAAATTGATGATAAAGAACAAATGATAGAAAGATAGATTCACAACTTATTGGTATTATAACAAAAAATGCATTCACTAATCAGTAACTATCTATAATACAGACTGTTCCCTTCAAATAAAACCTACCGTCTGAATTATAACCCGTAGAACATGCTAGAAAAAGTAGCAAATCACTGAATTGAGTCATTCATAAAGTAGAATCAGTCCAAGCACATACAAAACTACGCATCTTGAATTGTTTCATGTTCACAGATACAAAGACAAACGACTGAAAATTTCATAAGTAGTCATAAAACTCATTCACCAGGTTTAGGCAGCAATTATTAATCAAATCAAGGCTTTAAGTTTGTAACACGGTGCACTATACATATTTATCCGATGATCCATTTTGTTTTATTGTCCCTTTTAATAGGGAGGGAATGCCCACTTGAAAGTTGTATTCTTTGTTTTCTGTGAATGAAATCTTATTTACCAAAAAAAGCCAACTATAGTTCTTCCAACTATAAGGTCCCCCGGCTGTACAGCAAAGGATAATATCTACACTATACTGCAAATCTTATTCAGTCGTGTCCTCAGTGCAACCACTTCATAAATCTATCACGCCTCCATTTGATAATCTTCTTAAATCTTATTCAGTTTTGAAGCACCAGGTATATGCTTAAGTTGGATATAGCAGAGGAAAAAAAAGGAGGGATGATATCTTAAAGCAGTAATTCAATAGCTTTCTAAGGAATATGATATAGCAGAGAGAAGAAAGTACAATATGGCACTACTATCTTCCAATGGCAATCCTTAATAGCTTGCCAAAGAGAGCCATAGTCCACTATTTCACAATAATGAATATTTCACCTATTACAACAACCACCAGATGTAATAACACCTAGGTTGGTTTTTCCGGGTCCATGAACTTAGATAGATGTATGGACAATGCACTATCAATGTATAATGTTTTCACTCTAACTTGGTCTATCCAATCTATTCTGAAACAAGAAGCCTATAACTCTCGCACCTTAAAAAATATCGGAGGGTCAAAGAAAAAACCCAAGTGTGGATACTTTTCCAATTTCATATTTTCAGTAATAATCATCATAGCACCAGAATAGTAGATGAATGTAATAGGTTCTAGTGCACAGCCCTAATGACAACCCAGAAGCAACAGCAATCTAGTTTATCTGCCAAACATCATAATAAATGGAACAACAGGGGGAATGCTAATAGTTGGTGCTCCAAATCATCAAGCAGTGCACGAGTAACCTTTGGTCACTAAAGAATCCTGCAACACAGCAAGTGCTAAAATCTAGACACTGGTCAATATCTAGAAAATGGTTTAACACGAAAGAAGCCAATGGTCAAGATGATGGAGTCAGTTTCTGGCAACGCTATTACCTCTATAGACCATGGTGGCTTCACAATGTATATATGCAGCCAATGCAAGCACAATTCAAAAGAACAGAGTTAAATATTTTGCCCTTGACAGTATGAGAGATTGCAATCGCTTTACGTTCCAAAACAAAATGATGCTGTTATGGACTTGTGATGAACTTCATTTGATCAACAAAAGAAGGGGAGGAGGGGTGTAACTTGGAAAGTAGACATACTTTCTGGACATAAATGACCCATAATAGTCTATAAAACAAGGAGGACTACATATTCAACTTTGGAACCAATATATTATCTGTTATGTCCTCAGGTGATGAATTAATAACTCCAACACTCATATCAGCCTTTTTTGTCGTAAAAGACATAATTCACTAACCATGTAAGTGTTCCAGCCGTATCCCGGTGCAATGCCTTGAGTGGGAGACATAACAACGGGCATATAGCTCGGGGGGACTTGTACAGCTGAACCAGAGAAGTATGGTGCCCTTGGCGAAGGCAAGGTTGTAGCTCCTCCAATATAATGCTGGCCAGATGAAGGCACAACTGATAAACCTGTAGATCCGTAAGCAGCAGGTGGAGGAACGGCTAAGGGAGTTCCAGTGGATACAAGTTGAGGATGATCAAATTTGCATGCAGCTCCAAACTTACACGATCCAGTTTTCAAATAAAAAGGGCATGGTTTTTCTTCCTGTGAAAATTAAGTAAAATATCAAAAAGTCTTACTTAAAGCTTTGGTGAATGCACATAGGGCAATATAAGTAAGCAATACGTCAATAGAAAAAACTGAAAGAACAGTGTAGAGCCATAGGAGGAGCAAAGAAGTGAAATGAGCACCTGACGCATAGGAAGGCCCAAACTGTTAAGGAGGACTGGTCCAGCACCATGCCTGTCCCGCGGGTGATGATACTTACATATGGATCCAAATTTGCAGGTTCCCGTTTTTACATAATACTGCAATTCATATTCAAAATTAGGTCAATTAATTAACAATCAATGGAGTTATTCAAAACTATTACTTCTCAGGACAAAAAGGGAAAAAGTAGAAGATTAAATTTACTTTTACAACTAAAGGCACATTCCCTCATTAGCAAACCAGTGCTCCTTATCACTTAAAACAACTTTGGAGAAATTTAGCAAATATAATCTATTTCACCCATAAGCCAAAGCAAAGTTCACCATCAATTGTTCTTGGTTCCAAGGCCAAATTCATATTTCTCAAGAAACACCTTCCCAGTTCAGCGCTAAAAGAAATAAAGCATCAAGTGTTCTAGAACAATGTGGCTAAGTTTCAATGCTAAAAGGGAGGTTACAGGGTAATATGCAGCATAAGCTTGACTTCATCAAGCAAAAGATAAGCACTGCTTACCAAAAAATAATCTTCAAGCTCAACTACATTTGCCCACAGAATCGTGGGCCCAAAGGATGAAAATAGCAACACAGTTAATTTTACAGAAGGGCAAATAAAACAAGCTATAGGAATAGTATTGCAAATGACATTAGAATGCAATCCTCGTACACCATAGATAACAAAGTCAATATTATCTGTAAACATTCAGTTGAAAGTAGTTACTAGCAGAATCAGCTGGAGTACCTTTTAAACCAGTTAATGCTGACATTATCGTTCTATTACAGTTCAACAAAGTTTCATTCCCTTTCACTCCAATATCAAATATTCCAGCAGAAGGAAAGACAAAAACTAATGCCGTAGAAAAAGAACAATCACTAATTAGGGAAGGAATTACCCCACAGTCTGGTTGTCCAGCTCTTTCTGGCAGTTCACCACTGTACTCATAGCCCTGTACATAGATTCAAGTAGTACCATAAACAACTAAAAACTGTAGACACCAAAACAAACACGATTTGCTCAAACCAAGGAAAAACAGAGTGTCAAGTTCACAAGCTTCTAGTAAAGCTATCTCTAACAGACCAACCATGTTGCAATGAACATAATTGAACAGAAGGTCGAGTGTACCTGTTTAGGAGAAGTAGGGTGATTGAATTTACAATTGCTTCCATAACCACACAGCCCGGTTCTCATATAGTATATGCAGTCTGGTTCCCCAGGGCGATATGGGTAGGAGTCTGGATTAGCTACCCCGTCACTGTCCTGCTTCTCATTAGCTTGAATATTCAACCTCTGTATGGCATCTGCAATGCACTAAAATGGCCAAAATCAACACCAGCGACAAACTCAATAAGTATGCATACATTACCTCCATGTTCACGTCCAATTGGGCATACATAGCACATACACCCTTTCTTAGAGTGCACGTTGAAATATTTACAATGTTTGTCTAGAGAAATACAAAGTCGCATTAACATAGAGCCTACAAACACTAAATGATTTACTAATAGTTCGTGTCACCTCAATGGAATAGGTTACCAAGCCGTTGATTGAGCTAGTGACACAGAGACATTTAGCCCATTGGTCATGTACCAACAGTTAGAGTGATGGAAGTTTCGGATTAGAGTTGATGAACCAGTATCGACACCTTAATATACTGTAACTTACTAACCTAATAATGCTACCTGTAGCCACAAAAAAACAAAAAACACTATTTGGTGTCTCTAGCAGTATTGATCCCGACAAGAATAAATGGGAAGATAGCGAATTGAATAACTCAAACATTGCCTTTCAGACCAGTAGATGGATCCGCCCCATGACCCAAAAAAATACTAAAAAGCCATGATCATACTCTAACATCGTTGCTTGAAACTCAAGCATGTTAATATTGCGACTAAAAGATACTGCATAATTATACCTTCGAGGTTATTGACTGATGAATTGTGCACAACGCCATTGCTCTGAACCTGCCGATTTCCCGGCATCGATCCCCGATAATCTCTACCGCAATCACAAACCAAGATATATATACAAGTGATAAACCCCCTTGGTTTCAGTCAGAAAGCAGTTTCTCTCTCTAAAAAGAATGAAAACCGACCAATCAGGAGATCAATTAAACGAGTCTATCAAATCAACAGTCCGATGAAGAAAAGGCTTAGTGATTCTGTACCGAACTGAAACAGGGTTCGTGATTGATCAATGAGAGAGATTGAGTGAAGAAAAGAATCACACACAGAGACCTATATCTATCGATGTGAGAAAATCTTCAAATATATTCCGATACAGTTAATTCCTCTCTCTCTCTCTCTCTCCCTCCCCTCCCTCCTCTCTCTCCTCTCACTATATCGCTACCTGTGATGCTTTTTGTATCTTTTCACGATTTAGTTTGATTCGAAAGTAGAGAAATTTCGGATCTCCTCATTAGTCTGAAACTTGTATAATAATATGCTTAAAAAAAAGTTATATCACTCGTGTACGAATAAATTAAACCGGACAAAAAAAAAAAAAAACACTTGTCCTATTTCGAGAAGGCCAAACTTGCCCCGAATATAGGACATGTTCTCTGACGGTATTCAGGGATACAATTGTCTTTTCGGCAACATATACATCCAGTCATCCACAACTGCGTCATACATACGTACGTAATTATATATATAGGAAATAGAAATAAGCGCGGACACAAAAAAAAAATAATTGTACAAAATCGTCGCCGTCAAAGCGCGTGAAGTGAGGGATCACCTGGGCGAGGGACGTGGTGGGATCTGGGCCGTTGGACTATAGGAATTTGGTGGGGCCCGAAAATTAAATGGAGGCGAATTGGTTGGGCAGAAATTGGGCCCCACGGATTTTTTTTGAGATTCCAACGGAGTGTCAAATGGGCCGTCGAAAGTCTCCGGTCAGTTCTTTCCGACAACGGACCTCCTTCTCCGCCGCGAGAGGCCGAAAGACCCGAGGGAGACGAATCAATACCGGAGCCCCACTTCGTGAAAACTGATGTTTCGGAATTATTTTTTTATTTACGGTATTGTCCTCTAGCTTATGCAGGACCGCCTGTAATTAATAAAGTAGTTTTATTTTTCGATAGGTGTGTAATAAAAGTAGTTGGGACTCACTTTACAAGTCAATAAAAATCCTTATTCCCATCCCCATCACAAAAAAAGATGAAATTCTTATTCCCATTTTAGAAATGTGTTAAAAAATCAATATTATAAATGTTATCTTATGTACTTTTTAAGTATTTTTTAATATTTAATGAGAAATAAATTTATATACATAGTATTTTTATTGTATTTTCACGGACATCATCAATTCACGTCATGAATATTAGTTTTTTTTTTCTTCACAAACCACGTTATCCACCAGCTTGCGAGTAATATTTAACATTTTTCAATAAAAATTAGGGGATAAGATTACTCCCATGTTTTTCTTTTTAATTTAAAATTAGAATAGTTTTTGATTAAACAAAATATACCACAGTCATAGTATGTTGGATAAAATTACACATTTATATTTTTTTTATACAATTTGATTCATAGCATAAGCTCCGTGATAACTACGTTTTACAAATTGTCCACACGATGTCTTCCATTTTCTAGATGCTAATTGGACTCATTATGATACTATTTAATAATTAGACCGTCTTATTAAATTATTTTGTTATACATAAAAATCTAAGACTACGTTTGTCGGTGTCTATATTTATTTTTCATGGAATTGATATCTTGATGTAAAAATTTATTGCAATGTTCTTTTAAATTTTATACTTACTGTTTTTCTTATTTTTATTTAATTACGCATAATTATACTTGACATATATATAAGATGGGTAATGGGTATGATTGTATATATTGAACTTCGTTAGGTAGCTTAAACTCAATTAGTTAAAAAAAATATTTAGGTTTATATATATGTATCTACATACATGATTTTATATATAAGTGTGTTTGCGCACGTGTGTCCATATTTATACATATATACTCTACAATTAAATAGGTGTATGTTTTCTTATATAAATTGAGATCATTCAATAAGAAAAATAGTAGTGGGAAATAAAATAAATTTCTTTTTTTTTTTGGATTGTTACAGTCTTTTTATAATGACTTAACAGGAAAAATCAAAAAACAAATTAAAATAAGTCAGAGAAACATTTTATTTTTTTTGCTTATTATGTCCTTAATGAACTTTATAAATTTGTTATCATAATCTTTTATTTCTCGATCTCTCTCATCAAGCCAATAAAAATAAATAAACTAATTGAGAGATTAACAATTTTTTTTAAAGAAAAACATAAGCCCATTTGGCTTAACTTTTGCCAAAAGTTAGTTTCCAGGGCATTATAATCTCAGGATGTAAGCTTAGAAAGGCCTGAACATGATATTTATCTACACTTTATACTAAGTGTAACGGCTTGCTCTCGCCTTGTACAATATTATCCGCTTTTACTGTCCAAATCTCGTAGACTTCCCAGTAGGTTACTCATCCCTAGATTTTTTCAAAATGAGCATGCTTAACTGTGAAGTTCCATTGAGTTTTTGGAATCAATAGGTTCATGGTCTATTATAAATATTATCAAACTTACAACCATTGAGCGATATAAGACCCTTAATCACTTATCCGGACGTCTACTAACATACTATCTCCCGGACGCCGACCTCACAACTGATACCACAACCTGACTGTGGTGTCACACTAAGCACGTGCCTTACACACAAATACACTATTGTTAAAATAAAGAACATATAAAAATTCATATCGACAGAAGAAAAAATCTTCAAATTTCCTCTATACATATAATTCTTACATTTAATCTTAAATCGTAATTCGGCAATAAAATTTATATTTTCGTACATAATATGAGTGCCGTGCTTGTATGTGTTGTTTTTACTTCTTGAAAAGAAAAAAAATGAGCTTTTCTATTTTTCTTTGGCACCCAAGAAGTGTTTTAATTGCTCAGCATTGCAGCTTCTGAAATTTACAAAAATTTCAAAAGGGAAATAATGTTAAAATTCACTTATTTTATGCATACATTTTTTTCATCTTTTTAGCTGAGATAGGTTCATAAAAGTTTTATATAGGGTAAATCTCACTCACCTGAGATTTATAATATATATAAAAATCTCTCCTTAGGTTTTTAAAATTACATTGACTTCCCTATATCAGAATTGCTGGGGTGACGCCGTTAACATAAGATAGCATTTTATTAATGAATTTTAATTGCTCAGCATATATAGAAACATATTCTTTGTCTAATTGCGCTGACCACCCATGTTTAATTATTATACTATTTTTTAAGACTAAAATATATCCTTTATTTATTAATGAATTTTTCAAAAGTCCTTTAATTTATATTTTTAAATATCCTTTATTTATTAATGATTTCTTCGCAAGTCCTTTAATTTAATATTTTTAAATCTTACTCGTATTTTTACTAATTTAAACAATCCTCCAATGTAGCCAATCTAAGTTATTTTTCGTATTCCTTTAATTTAATATTTTTAAATCTTACTCGTATTTTTACTAATTTAAACAATCCTCCAATGTAGCCAATCTAAGTTATTTTTCGTATTCTTTTTCTACTGTACTTTCTTTTTTTTATTTTTTTCTCCAAATATTTTAAAAAATCTTAAATTTTTATTTTTATTTTAGTCAACTATAAGGTTTGTTGTAAAGTTGATGAATATCTTTACGAAATTCAACCACATTACATTTTGTGTGTCCTATTATTTAGAGGAAAAACAATAAAAAAAAGTAACTGATAATGTTCTCGATCTTTTTTCACTACAGCCTCCCAAGTTAGTGCTTCTGGAGTTGAGTTTTGCCTTAAACAAAAACCGATAATATTTTTGGGTTTTTTTAATTTTCATGTTTTCATAAAAAAATAACAGAAAAATAGAACAATCATCATTTTTTATGGCCCTTTCCTACTGTGATTTTTTTTTTCTAAAATTCATAAATATGAGTTTAAGTGTCATCAAATTTTTCTTGTGCAAAAGTAATTGATTGCTCATGAATTTTTTTTTTTTTATAGCTGTAACTAATTATAATATACAATGAAATGATACAACACAAATCCATAAAAAAATACTAGCACTTGGTTCATCTTGTTACTCAAATTCGAATATTTGAAGCAATTTTTTTATAAATAAGTCGAAACATTTTTTAAAATTACAAAAATATAATAAAATTAGTTACATGATGTTAAGAAAAGGGTCAATGTGATCTTGAATTTAGGAATGGCAACAACTATTCACCGAATTTTTACAATTAAACCCATCTAATCTGTTTAAAAATAAAAAAAATTGTTTAATCATCAAATGAGAAAAAAGACAAAAAAAAAAATGATAGATTTTTGTTTTTTCTGTCTTTCGTTATTTGATATGTTTACTATTATTTGTTAGTGTTTTTTTGGTTTCAGGAATACTTGAGAGACGAATCATATATGTTTATAATTCATATATAAAAAATAAATTCGAAACACCTGAAGTTAAGTTGAATTGCGTTGAAATGTGTACTAGATGCTAATAGGAAAAAGCAAAAAAATATAAAACATTTGTTATTTTGAGTGGGTATCTAATAGGTGATTATTATATCTCATTGATATTTATTTTTTACGTAGAAATGTGTTACACCAACTTAAAAAAATACATTATAAAATTAGGAATAGAATAAAGAGTTTGATACATGAAATATTAGAAAATATGACTTCCTAAAATTAAAAAATGAGAATTTCAAAAAATAAAAAAACTGATGTGTATGCTCTAAAATACCATTCGCCCCATTTCACATATTCTTTTATTAGTTTTTTTTATAACGAAAAATTTATAAAATTAAAAAAAAATCTTTATGATAAAATTAAGCCAAAACTCTTCTTAGTTTTTAAACTCCTACATAAATGTGTGTAATAAAAAAAAAACTAAACATAGAGAGAGAGAGAGAGAGAGAGAGAGAGAGAGATGAGTTTACATGAAAATGGTCACACAGAAACCCTCTGCGACCTCATGAAAATGACACCTAAACCCCCTCCTCCTCTTTTCTGAGCTTCTGTACAGAAATTGGTGGGTCCCATGGAGATTTAGTCAAGGTTTCACCCAATAATGGAATGACACGTGTGGGAAGATGGTGGCGGAGCGAAGGACCAGAAAATAGTGGGCGAATTCTATTGTTGTGAATGTGTCAAGTCGTTGACTCTGATTCGTCTTTGTCTTTTACTTCCAATTTTCCACCAGAGATCCCCTTCACGTGCCTTATCAGATCATGCCCCCAAAAGAAAGATGGGTAAATTGAACTTACCTCCCCTGATATTTCAGAATTTGCAGTTACCTGTCTTGAAACTATTATACTTTTTGCCCCCTACCGTTAAATTCCATTAGTTATGAGTTAATTTTTGATAAGGTCACCTTAGTGCTTTTCTAAAATACCTAAATATCCTCGGTAATGGCTAGATACATAGAACAAAATCTTTTTAAAGCTCACAACACTTATTTCTTTTCTTACTCTTACTAAAGGTGTAATTTCTTTTATTTTAGTTAATTTTTGGCAGAAGTCTATAATATTTAGGTTTCTCTCTCTCTCTCTCTCTCTCACACACACACAGAGTGTGTGAATAGGAATAGCATAAAGTTGAAAAAGAGTCTGGGGGTCGTGAAGTTGTCTGTTCTGTCACTGGCAAAGAAATGCAAACAAGTCTTACCATTTTGAAGCAATCTTATCTCTGTAGGTATAGTATCACCCACCCCACCAACGCTTGCTTTAGAATTCCCATGTCGGCCGTAGGCCTCAACTAATACTACACCCTATTAAATAGGCCTAAACAATATTTGTATAGAATATGATTTTCACATACCTTTTTTGTCCATTTGCGCTCAATTTTTTGTCTTTATTCGAGCATCCGCACTAGTCTCTCTATTTTTTGTACCAAATTAGAGAGAAAATCTTACTTTTCTATTTTAGGGAGTTATATTTTGTAATGTCTCCTGCATTAGATTCTCTATTCTATCCCTATTTTATTAAAATATTTCTTTTTTATATTTAATTCAAATGTTATAAAGGAGGAGAAAAATAATAAAATAATAAAAATAAAATGTTAGGAGTGAATAGTGACACCCTAAAAATAGAGAGTCACTATTTATTTTGGAAAATAGGGAGAAGAGATAGAGAGACTGATGTGAGCATTATTAAGAGGATTTGCTCCTCAAATTAGGGAAAGAGCACATTTGAGGAGGCTGATGCGCACGCTCTTATATAAAATTAGTGAAATATCTTTCTATTTAAACACGATAGAAATAAAAATTATTTAATAGAAATATATTTCAGTAATTTTATATATTTTATATAATAAAGACAAAAAGAAAATGCAAATAAACAAAAGAGGTGTAAAAATCAAATCTCTACTTGTACCTTCTTATTTCCTAAAGTCGGTGGAGTTTTTAATAGCAACTGGAATCTCTTTCGCTCCTAAATTTGGACAAATTTGGACCGCAAGGTCTTGTTTTGCCTTCTTTGGGAGTCCTTACCGGCCGACGTCGGTCACTTTTTAAAATTCACAAAGAATATTAAGCATGTTAGAAATCACGCTAATCAAATACTTGTTTATATGATTTGAAAATACATTTGTTTTTTTTTTACAAAATAAGGTTGCAACATTGAATTGGCACCCGAAAGAGAGAGAGATCTCGGAACCCATTTATATGAGGATAAATCAATTCCGAAATTTATTCAATCAACGTGATTTTTTACGAGCTTTAGAAAACAATCGGTTTCAGTTAGCAAAGTGAGTCTAAAACAGACTCACATAAACAGGCCAATCCATCAAATGGACTGGAGAGAATCCAGCTTGGTCCCATTCGACTGTATATTAATGCCATAGGATATGGCCCTATCTAAAATGTAATGCACAAGTGCGATGAGAATAATATTGATCTTTCTAAAGTAATAGAATCGTCTTGTGATTATGCGATGAGAATAACACTGATTTTTCTAAAGTAATGGTATCAAATTTGGGGTTCCCGCATACGGGATTTTAATGCGTTTGGGGAGGAGCATTGGAGACATTACCGCTACAATATAAATTGTTCATTTTTTAGACCTTACAAAGCACTTTATGTAAATAAAAATGATACTAATCAGATATTGGTATTCAAATGATCATACAAATTATATATTTTTTAAAAATGTATGGCTACCATAATTTAGAAAAGGCACTAGCAAAGAAATCTCCCTCGAATATAAAATTATAAATGTTACTAGCATTGGGCACGTGGAATGCACATCCACGAAAAGTATTCATTCAATCATCAGTCTTCATCTTTTATTAGTTACAGCGTTTGCTTTTTGCCATGGCTGATTCTACTTATTTTGCTGAAGATATTTTTTAATCAGTTTGGCCCAATCATCATTTCACCAATTTGATTACCATCCCGGTTTATATATTCGTACATTCTAATTTTCTCTTTCATGCCTCATTTTTCAATTCAGATTTTTGTTATCCAAGTCATAACTTTTCAGAAAATCTAGGAACACATGTTCCGAACACATCTTGTTACACACACGTGAAGCCATGTGCATCTAATAATTCCAAATACATCTGTGTTCAAAACATATATATGTTCCTAGCACTACTCGTAACTTTTTCCTTCTGCTTTCCAGGACTCACTAACCCCGTAAACCCTCATAGATGAAGATAGTAACAAAGAAAGAAACAGAATTTAACAAAGTATACTCAAGAGAACTATATAGCTTAAAATCCACTTGAGCATTAGTGCATAACATTTATCGAACCATCAGAACATTAAACCCTCGAGCAGAAGTGGAAAAAAGAAATATTACTACCATTTTCGACACTGACAACTAAATAAAGCCATTGATTGGTTAAAGATTACCTATCCTGATCTTTCTTAACTACGTACTCGGCCTTGAATAGTATGCAGAACAAAATCGGCCATGAATGAGTTGTTCTATACGGTTTACTTATCCCTAAAGACGGACACTTGGGTCACCTGTATATACCTCTTACCTATACCAACAAAGTACTTGCATATTTGACAAAATCGATTGGATAACCAGTATGTACTCCGAGAAGATAATACCATCAGGCTCAGCAGAAGAACATAGAACCTGCAACGTCTTTATGCAATCGTGGAAGTTCAGGAATGGTGGCAGCACTTCCTGCTGTTGTGAGGCTTTTTTGTCCCGAAGATGTTTCTGAGAAGTCCTCGAACTTGATAAATTGCCCCATTTGGGCAGCTGCAAGGTGCGCATAGCAGATAGGAGCCACTATAGAGGGAGAAAGGCGGTCAGAGAAAGATTTAGAAGTGAAAACAAGATTTCATATAAAAGAAACAGAGAAGGACAAATGCATGAGAACTAGAGGTGGTGCGACATACCAATTGAGACTGCAGAAGTGCTCCTTTGGTAACTGGAAAAGGAAAAGGGCCAAGATCAATGCTTATTGCCATCTTCAAAAGTTCAAAATTATATTTATTTAAAATACATGGAAGAATAAAATCAGAGGTTGAAAGCATACACGTATGATAGCGAGTGGACAAGATTCTGAAGGTCATCAGGAGAGAAACCGATCTCATCGAGCAGTACATGATAGTGGGCAGGCCGAGAAGTTCCCTATCATTTCCACACAATACGACAGAAGGCATTTCAAAACAATATAAAGAAGAACAAGTGAGTAAAGGTAAGTGTAATCCTTAATAGTAGCCAACCTTAAAATTGTGGCTAGATGAATAGATGTATATTAGCATTGTTTTGGACAAAAACTGGAGAAATGTGGTAGTGGCAAATGCTATGGGCAATAGCAGCTCAAGCGAGGACTTGAAAACATGGATATATAAGATGGATATGTGAACTATTGGAGAATTATGATTATGGCTACAATCATAGTTCATAAAATACAACTCAAAAACGAGCACACATGATGCCATATCACAGATCATCTCAACTTTTCAAGTTGATCAAAGAACACAAAATCCGAAAAATCAGCCGAGAGCCTATATTATGCGGACTAGATTAGGGGCATTGAAGCAATTTCATGATTCGTCACAGAATAAAATCAATGGTTTTTACAACACCTTTCACTTTCTTTCCTCTACATGTTTACAAAACCAAATCAATATCTAAGGAAAAATCCTAGGTACTGGATATGTAAGACTACCAGATTTTCAGGGAACACAGCATCACTATCGTGCAAAGAGATCAAAGTATGAAGTATGCATTAACCAACAAACCAGAAAGGGAAAAAAGGGTTCTCTCAACAAGAAAAAAAAGGGAAAAGAAAGGAAAACACGTACTATCATCCCCGCCTGAGCACACAAGTAGAAGTCATAGTTCCTTGGATGCACAATGTTTGTATCAACAACTGTACCTATAAGAACAACAAAGTTGATACAGGTGTTTAGAGGGTGAGCCCTTTAACAAATCACGCATGAAGCCAGACCACAAGCAACCATGTGAGGAACCATACCTGGAGGAACATTTTCAGGGGCACCTGATTGAAATAGCTTTGTGTGGTGATTCTTTTGAGCCACAATCACAGTGAACTTCGGAACCTTAGCCTCACCAAGGTGCTGATAAGCCTGCAGTGACAAGAAGTTTGGTGTCAAAAAAATATTCCACAGATGATACTCATATTGATAATACGATCTGAACTGTTTGGGAAAATGGGTATTTCAACGTTTCTATCAAATGTGGAATCTACAACCTATCTATTATAAACAAGGAAGAATGTTTTAGATTTGCAGATAAAAAGAATTAATTAACTGAAAACTATATACTCGAACATGTGAGAGAAAGCTTCTACGCTACTGGAAGGGCCCAGAGGTCACCTACAATCCCAACGCATACCCCAAAAGGAAAGAAATGCAGCAGTCTGCATAGAAAGGCCCAAGGAGAGATTTGAATCATTCAATGAAAATGATCAGGCAAACGTTGTAACTGAACAGTCTTGTGGTCACTCTGATTACTCGAGTTTTAAATGTTTGGCATGAAATGGCTGCAATGCATAAGCCCAGTGCTTGTATGGGTAACGAGATTGCGATCATCATCAGAAACTTCTTATATATGAAAAAATATATATTACAGGAACTATAAAATAACTAATTCATTCAACAGTGTACACGGGAAAGAACCTTATGCATTTGATCCAGCTCATTGTTCAGCACTTGATTAAATTGAGATTCGCTCACCCCATCCCTGAGGAAGGTAAACTTCAGTGAGGCCATGTATCACAAGTCAATCAGCGGCATAAAGTAGTAGTGCAAACAAATGCTTGACATAATTTTTCCCAAGGAAGTAGCAAGCAGTTCAAAACAGGGATTCAAAATATATGTGCATCTGTGCAAGAGTTAAAAACTACGAATTCAGTGTTTCACTAGAACCTGTCATTTCTAAGAAAACAATAAAAAAATGCAGCAAATTTCACCCGAACAATATATTGATACCTGAAGACTATGATTTGGGTAGGTTTCTGTCCATTGCTTGTCTGGTAGAAATCAATCAGTAGTTCCCTAAAGCACAATAACTCAGTAGGTTATAGCACTTTTTTTTTAAGTACAATATGTGTTGAAGGTTTACCAAATGAAAATGAAAGAGGTAATGAGCAGTCTCGCTAAATTTCACTTCCATTCACAAGTACCTCATAATCCCATCATCATCTCCATTTGGTAAGGGCTTGTACAAACATTCAATCATTTCTACCTTTGATGACTGTGTCCGTACAGCTGCTCTGTACCTTGATATCAATGGCCAAGAGCGAGATCCAACAACCTAAAATAATCAGCCCAATAGACGAGAAACAACAAAGTATTAACCAATTTAACACATTAACCGATCATGATGTGGGAAGAAATTTCGGACATCACACACACCGCCGCCACTGATGGAACATCTGATCTACCAGGAGAACCATGGGAAACATCCATCCCCAGAATCATAGTTGGAGTATCTTTAATCAGGGGGATACGAGATGAGTGCTCTATTGCCAACAATGAGTTTGTTCCTCCAAGCTTTTGAAAGAGACATACAGAATTACTGAGCAACAGTTCAATATGAATGAAATAGTGATAAATTTAAATTCTTCTAAGGTTTATTACAAAACTACCTTAGAGTTTATTTTGAGAAGGACATTTGTTAGATACTGATCATTGATCTTAGTAGGTGAAATACATTGGGTGGCTATACCAAATTCACTCAGACTCTTTCTCTTCCATGGCCCTTGATAACACAAAGAAATCTTAGTGCAGAGTATGGTAAACTGCCAAATTGTAGAAACAATCAAAGAAACAGGAGTCATCCTTACCATAAATGTCAGAATTTTTCCGTTCAGGCAAGACACATAGAATCAATTGAGGAGGACCTGGGAGTTTTGCAGTGATCAATTCAAACATCTTATCAACTCGTGCAACAGGGCCAGACCTTCTATATTGTTGATCTTCCTCAATCAATGTGTGTGGACGCTCAATGTGCTGATCATGAAAGAAAAAACGATTAATTTCATCAAGCAAAGCTTTGACAAAACAATAGAACTCCTAAGACAAACAGAATATGTAAACCTACAATGCCCTTGATCCTTCCACAGTTGATAAGTTCTCGGGAAAGACGACTTGTATCACAACGAGCAGAGAAGTTGACAACCAACCATCGTTCTATTTTGACAGGAGTTAAGAGATGCTTCAGAGCGACCAAAAAAGGAGGATCAATAGCTTCCAAATCAGATAGGAGACTTCAAAAATTTAAGCAGAGTAAGGGATGTGGCCATGTGGGAGAACAATCAATTGCTGCTCCACCACCTAAAGCCAGAGAACTTCTCTTCTTTTTATTACAAGGAAAAGAAGGAAATACCTTGTTGTTAAAGTTCCATCTTCCATTACGTGGTACACAATCTTCATTATTACCAACCTTCAACTGCAATGAAGAATGGAAGAGGGGGTTAAAAGACACAAGTAGTGGATGATAGATATAGATAGGAAAAGGTGCAGAAAAGATCATTCAGTAAATTCAGATGACAAAGTTATTCAATTTGTATTTGGAAAGCTTTACAGGTATTCGAAAATTACCTTAGGTGCCTCAAGGACACGACCATCAACTTGAGTAAGCTGTTTCTCTATTGAAATGCCACAAGCAGCAAGAAGAGGGTCGTCATCGTAACGATAGTTTTTAACAGCCTGCCATATTAAGCGAGCATTATGATTGGATTATTAAAAACTAAGCAAACACGCATTGAGACGGTAATGAGACTTTACGTCTGTCACAACTCGTATTCGTTCAGGAGGCTTTTGCCTAGACTTTTCAACTAAAGATGCTCTCTGCAACGAAGACAATGCCTTTGTATAGCGTTGAAGAGATACAAGGGAACAAAGCTGGAATAAAAGGAAGAAAACCATGTCAAAAACTTTACTGAACTAAAGATGGCTGGCTGGGAGAGCTTTAATGAGAAACCCGAGAGCAGTTCGTAAAAAGAATAAGCATTTGCATACCTCCAGTGGAAGATAGCTAGGCCGTTTTGGTTTGCCAACATCAAGGCATGGCATGTATGCAGAATACCTAAGCTCTATGTTACGGTGTTTGGTAAAATATTCGTACACCGTAATCTCCATAATCTCTCCATCATTCCCTCCGTCATTATTCTTCCCTTTCAAAAGAAAACTTGCAGAAGATAGCAAAAACTCAGTGAGTTTTTCAACTGGAGTCTATCAACAAGAACAATTTCATACAGTTAAACAAGCACTTACAATTGCTGATTGCAAGGCTTTTCACTCATGCCTATGATCTTAAATTCCCTGTTATTGTGTATTGTCTTAACCCTCATGTTCTTCAACATTCTCTTAGCCTGCACATATGCAAATATAAAAACACAAGTACACAAGGTAAAAAAATATAGAAGACAAGATGCAAAAAAATAGTTGACTACCTTTGTCCAGTCTATATTTCGAGGATCCCGTGCACTCTGGTTAGCTAGCAGAAAATCAATTACAGGCCCTGGGGTTAAGATCATAGTGGTAGATACATCTGCACAAATTATTGTAAGCAGCACTGAGCAAGTTGACAGCAAAAGGCTAACTCAGCAAGTGACAGTAAAATGGCAACTCATTGCAGCGAAGGATCAACAGAATGGAAGTATACCCATATTCAGCGACAAACCGCCATGAGTTGTGCGAAAGCTAGCATGGAAACCCCGACAGCTAGTCACACCTCCTCCAACATCACTTAAATTTCTGGAGTCGTCATGAAAGAACGACTGCCTCACCAAAAGGCAACCCCTGCATTTCGCAGCCACACTTTAGTTAGTCAAAACAGCATATCGGAGGATTGAAAAGTTACAAAACATAAACGAAGGGGGATATGAAGTACCTGTTGGCTGCCTGCTGCCTCAATATAATATCAAGCACTCTCAGTGCATCTTGAGTTTTTTCTGCTTCAGATCCTTGGAGGGCGAGAGAAATGGACTTCAGAGGTATTTTCGCTGCATAACTGATTTCCACTGTGAAAGCTCTTGACTGAAAAGAACGCTTTGACCTTTTGCTGACCTCAGTAGGGCTCCCATTGTGAGGTGGGCTGCCACTGCGGCAAAAATGTCATATTAGTCTAGGGACACCATTTTAGTATATGAACTAAATGTTAGAATGCAGTAGAACTAGTTAACTGAAAAGATAAAACCAAAAGACTCACCGTTTTGCAAATGACTCCTCAAGTACCACTGCAAACTCTAACTTGTTTCGTGGAAGAGGCCCCACTGTGTACAAACTCTTCTCTCCATCATATGCAAATTTTTTATTGCCGAGTTCAGCGGAGTATGTTTGGTAAAGTTTATCAATAACTTTTCTCCCGATTCCTTTGCTCTCAACAGCTCTCTTATCTTCAGAATTTATAGAAACCTGCATGCATCATACAGCGCCATATATTAACACAGTACGCCGGGTGGACAAAACAAATGGCAGATGCTTGTCTACACATACACTGTACTGATAAAACATCTCATCCGGGTACTTCACAGAAACTTTGAAGTGGTTCGCCAGCAAAGAAATGTGTCGCCCAGCACTACCAAACCCACGCCGGCTGATAATAGAATGCTTCAAAGGATCCAGTTTTTTGGGCTTGACATCAGGTGGTATAATTGGAGGTGGCGGTAGTGGAGATCCAATCACCTCTTTCTTCATCCTTGACCTAAACAAGTCAACAAAAGGGATCGAAAATCATCAAAAAGAAAGCATTATGCTTAGCATAAAATCAAAAGATTAAAAAAAAAAAAAAAAACAGCACATGCACACCATAACAACAATTCAAGGAACACATATAAGGATCCATTCAACAATATGAAGATTCTGAGACATAGCATTAGGCAAATTTTGGAAAACAATTAATTTGTACCATACTAGTCATTCAGAATGTCATAGATTCAATTTGAAACAGAAATCTACAGCCAAGACTCCTACCTACTATCAAGAACGCAGGCATAAGAAACTATACTAAAATGTATATGCAGCACGCGCGCGCGAGCCCACACACACTCTCTCTCTCTCAATCTCTCACTCTCCCTCTCCCCCCCCCCCTCTCTCTCTCCCTCCCTCTCTCTAGTCATTCAGAATGTCATAGATACAATTTGAAACAGAAATCTACAGCCAAGACTCCTACCTACTATCAAGAACGCGGGCATAAGAAACTGTACCAAAAAGTATACCGCCACGCGCGCACCCACTCTCTCTCTCTCTCTCTCTCTCTCTCTCTCTCTCTCTCTCTCTCTCTCTCATCATACATCCAGATAACAATGTAATTACAGTAATGCAGGGTAAAAATATCAAAATTGCTAAAGGTTTGGCAGTTAGGTAATGCTATGGCTTAGACATCATTTTGTAAGATAATCAATCAAGCTGTCAAACTGATAAGAAGAAAAATAGAAATCATCAGCTGAAACCACCTTAATATTTTTGTTCACCACGTGGTCCACCCACATCTCTGCAACAATTTATGCGTAGTGTTTGTACTTTTTGATATCCATAAACTAAAGGTTACACAATGAAACATAACGATCATACCATGTTCAAAAGAACCATAAGCACCACTTTAAATAATAGATAAGGCATGTATCAATAACATGTCAGCTGCATACAGCTCTGAGGGGAATATATAGCAACTAAGTTACTTGGGGTGCATAGAATTGATACTTATTGTTGAGAAAAACACTAAACATCCCTCACCAATAGTTTTTGATTGAGACAATTTATTTTTTATAATGTGAGCTGTTTCCCATTCCAAACTAGTGTAAGTCAACTTCCATATGTCTATCAGCTTGAGCGGAGGACTGCTATTGTTGTCGTTTAAGTACTCATCTACAGGGAGAGTAGGTGCTATGTGCCTTGGATATGCCAAGTCATCAAGCACTTGAATTACCGTCTCGTGTGTATCATATGACACGAAAACTCATCCAGAAACCCCACATTCAATTCTAAATATGACATGCGAACCACGCAAAAGCATGAGCAAGTGTGTGTCGACAGAGTGAGAACAACTTTGAGCCAAAAGTCAAGCTCCTGGATTTGGCCTGAAGTAATGATGCAGCCTTTGGAAGCGTGGAGGATCTGCAACCCATTTGCAAGATTTTGGGTTATCTTTTGCTTGTCATGATTTCCTCTCCCTTATAAATTGGTCCAAGTTTTGAATGAAAAAGTCAAATAGAGGGAAGGCAGAAATAGCTGGTAGAGAGATTGAGTTTAGTAAATTTTGTAAACTCTCCTGAATACAAATACCCAAATTTGGAGAACCATGTATGTAAGCATAACAGCGACAAACCAAACCCAAAAGAAAATATGTAAGCATAACAGTAGCTTAGATCACGCATATAGCTGCGAATATTGGTAACAAATATAGTACGAAGATAGCACAAAGTATATAAACAGCATTGCTAAGAAACGATCAAAATCAGCAAACAACAAGAAGGATAACACTGAATAGGAGTGGAAAAGCATAACGGAGTCTCAGAATCGACGCACATCAGAGAATTGAAGATTGAAATCCCTCAAAATACCAAACTCGTGGACTGAAAACGAAGGAGACAAACCAGCGGCATCAAAATTATAGAGATCACCAATGCGGCCATTAAGACACACAAATCACAGTAAAACTAACCCATGGTTGAAGCCTATTCACTGAATATAAAACCAAATATATACATATGGAGAGAGAATCAAAAGCTTCGTGAAGAACTTCAGTGAGAAAGGCATATACATTACTTTATGTAAGCGAAATCGAGGGATACGAAACCGAAACTACTCTCAATCTCACCTTGCTATGCCTCAGAAACAGCTCTGCTAGGGCTTCTAAAACGGAGAGCAGACGCAGACAAGTAGACTCCTCTCTCTCTCTTACTCCCTCTGCAACAAAAATAGAGCGAGAGACTGGAGGGAAAGCTTCTCTGTTTTGGCCGAAAAAGGCGATTCAATTCTATTTACCCGCAATAGCGACCTGAAAAAAATCGGCTATCGTCGACCGCATCGTCGGAAGTCTCCGTTGATTTATTTCGTGCCGTTGATCTGACATCACCGCCATCTGATTTCAAATGAACGTCTAAGAATTTGTGCCTTACAATGGTAGGGACACCCATCGAAAAGTTAAAAAAAAAAAAGGTAGGACCCCATATTATTGAGTTAACCTATGGTGGGGTTAGGCTGATTTTAAATTTTTTTTTACAAACTGTGAGAATTAATTGATGTATCGCTTGATCAATTATATATTGTGTTTTCTTATTCAGCTCAATTAAAAAAACTAAATATATGGAGAGGGTAAATTAAAAAAAAAGAATTAGATAAAATGACATTAAAAATTAAAATATATATTATTTTTTAAAATTTTTTACTTTGAATATGAATTTGAGATTTTTTGTCAATAATTTATTTTTTAATTTCTTATGTCAAGATAATTTTAAAAAAAAATCATGTTGATTGGATATAATATCATAAAACATAAAACAAATAGTTACAAAACTACCAAAAGAATTAAGGCAAAGGACCTTAGTGTGAGGCTGGATTTGTCCTAATTTTTTATTATTACTTGATTATTATTAAAAAAAATCATTTATTAAATTTTCTTCAAATTTGATAATTATTAATTTTTTATGAGAGTATCAAAATTTGAAAACAATAGAACAAACTTTGATCCTTAACAAAACTAAACCTAAAAAATCATAATGTTTCAAATAATTTGTGTTACTAGTTAATTTTTTAATTATCCTTTTTCCTTATTTTTAATGTTTAAATTTCTTTCATCGAAATAATTTAATAATTTATTTAAAAAACTGATTCAAAATTAATAAAAGTAAGAAAAATTCAAATAAAAATTAAAAAATTACTGAAAAACTTTAAAAATTTTGGACATGAATCTCAAAGAAGGTAAAGGATAAATCCCTAATGGGTAAAGGTGTAAGTAAAAACTAGTAAATGAAACTAAATCAGGAAACTAAATTGAATCCACAATTTGATTCGATTTTTTTACTAAAATTAGTTCAGTTCTAATTGGGGTATTAAAAAAATCAGTTCGGTTTTGATTTTGTAGTCCTAAAATCAGACCGGACTGAATGGGACCGGAATTTTAAAAAAAAAAACCTCATTTTTTTATTTTTTTGTAATATGTATTTTTATAATCTTTATTTTTTAATTTTCTACATTATGTATTTTTTATATTAAATTTGGCCTCTTGATATTAAAAAATTTATTTTTGAATTCCAATTTAATTTTTTTCACACTTAGCTTAATCTAACAAAATTGAGAACCGGACCGATTCAAACCGAGCCGAAATTTATTTCGATTCGGCTTCTATTTGAAAAACTATAGATACAAATTTCTAGTTCAGCCTGAGTTTTTTTCTTCCGGACCAAATCAAACCCAACCGGCTATAGCCCTTTGTTACGGTTAACTTTTTTTCTACTTGGCGCGCACGAAAACAAATCTTTTATCGTAGGATATGTTTGGTTGGGTTTTTTTCAAAAAAAATTTAAAAAATTTTGTAAATTATATTTGAGAAATTTTAAATTTTCTAAATATTATTACTTTTTTCCCAAACAATATTTATTTTCCTATAAAAAAAAAGAGAGAACATATCTTTTTTATGAAACACTTACACTAAATAACATCTCAAAATTTTTTTCTCAAAAATTATTTCAAAAACACTTAGGCTGTGTTTGGTTAGCTGTTTGGGAGATTTTCTCCCAAACAAGTTTCTGGAACAATTTCTCAAATATTTTCCCAGACAACTTTTTCTCTCTATAAAAAGTGTCTCTGAAACATTTTTCTCCCAGACATGTTTCTGAGACACTTATAACCAAATAACGTCTCAGAGTTTTATTTCTAAAATTGTTTCAGAAACACTTCAAAACGAACACACCCGGTACCAACGCATGTAGTTTGAAGATCTACGTAGATGGATACTGCTACGTCATTCGAAAATCAAGGGTCGTGATCGCGAACGTACGAGCGCGGCGCAACAAAGTAGTGGAGGGAGGAGTCCGTTAAGGAAATTGATCCGCGGCTTTGGAAACAGTGAATACGCGAAAGTATAGCGCGTTCCTACACGTATTAACTGCTTTGTAGGACTGAAAGACAAAAAAAGGGAAAACGAGGGGGTAGGAAAAATAATTCAATGCCCCTGTGTCTCGAGTTCCAACACCACCATGCATTAATGATCACCACTATGGGGTGTTTTGAAGCTTATTTTTTGCATTTTTCCATTCTTATTTTTGAATTTTGGTTGTTTAGAAGCCAGTTTCCAGAATGAGTTCTCATTAACTCATTCTCTATTTTCGACTTTAGGAGCAAAAACTCAAAAAGAGGTTTAGACCTCCTTTTTGCATTTTCATTCTCATTTTACATTCTACTACTTTTACAAAATGCATTCTGCACATTTCTCCCAAACACTACTCCCAAATTCAAAACTCATTCTGGCCATAATCTAAAAAGCTAAAAAGCCAAAAAGTCAAAAATAAAAAGTTAAAAAGTAGACTCCCAAACACCCCCTATATATTAATGCTAAAGTTTGGCTTATTAGAGTTTAAAACTAGGACATCTTTGTTTATTTATTATGAGCTAATTGTTCATAGGGTTACAAGTTAGGATTTTGTTAATGTGTGCCCTAATGCACATGATAAGGATCATTAAATAAAATTAATTAAATCTACTTTTATAAGAAATAATAAGTGTCATTAATGTCTTATGCAGAATTGAAATAAGGAAAAAACTTGTATTATAGCGAGACCAAAATATTGTTTTATTTTATTTTTTAACTATCTTGAATGTTTCAAATGAGGAAATAATTTGACAGGCAATTAGGTGTTTATTGGCATAAACTAAAAAAAATAAAGGAAAAGTATCCATTAAAAATAAGTTCATTTTGACTATACATTTTTATTTAAATAACATTCTGAAAAAGGTAATATTCTCTTCTTAATTTTTTTACATTAGTTTTTTCAATCAAGTAACCACTCATGTTTTCGTAGATTTTTCTGTATTTGTTTACATTAATTTTTGCATTACATTAGTTTTTTTTCCTAAATTTCAACTATCTCTCTTTCAGTCCCGCTTATTTAACAAATTCACACAGAGGGAAAAATATTTTTCCAAAAGATCCATGGTCTATACATGGTATTCAAGTTGTGCTATAATACCAATACTCCGAGTTAAAAAAAAGATCTTTAGAATTTTATTTATTTGAATAGTACTTTCAAATATTCAACAATATTTTACTGATTTTTTACTCGCTAATTATAATTTAGTTTATCAATCTTTATTTTTTTCATTTTTTTTTAGTTTATGCCAATAAATAGCCGATTGTCCTCGTGAGCTAAGTTATTTCCTTATCTGAGACACTCGAGATAGTTTTAAAAAATTTTAAAAATGGAGAAGAAAAATATAAAATATAACACCTGAAAAAAATAAAAAAGGTATTTTGGTCTCATTATAACACAAACATTTCTCTTACTCGAATATTGTACAAGACTAATATGACTCTTATCATTTACTATAAAAATGGGTTTAGTTAACAAAACCCTATAAGTTAATGTATTAAAAAGATGATAAATATTGCTAAAGGGTGTCCCTCAAATTAACTTGCATTTAATGTGAGTTCTTTAATGATATTCTATTAAAAGAAGTCAACAGCATTTTGAATAACAAAAATAATCTTCACTTTTTAATTTTACGGAACTATTAAGAGGGAAATTAAAAAGGAGGGAAAGTCTTGAAACGTCGAACTTTTCATGTAGCAATAAAGTGGGTTATTTAATTATGGGGATCAAGCATGCAATAAGTGAACCTCTGTTACAACCACACAAAGCATGAATTATTGGGTCTATTTGGCGTGACTGGATTATTGGATTATTCACTGTTTAGTTTTTTGTCCTTATTTGAAATTTTTCTTTAATTTTTTATTTTTCATCAATTTTTTGATGATTGTTGGTTCGTCTCGACAAGAGCTTTCAGAAAAGTTCTCAATCATCGGCTACATTTGAAAAAAGTTCAGAAAAGACAAAAAATAAGTCAAAAACAGCGTCCGTTTTGGCTTATTTTTCGTCTTTAGTGACTTTTTTTTAACTTTTGGACATAATTTTATACTTTTTAGATTCCTTTCGTCGATACGAACCAATAATCCACGAAAAAATGACATAAAAATAATAAATACAAAAAAAATTTGAATAAAGACAAAAAAACAACGCCGGATAATCTAGTCAATACAGTTAAGGCAAATGGGGCCATTATCTCATTCGGATTTATTCACAAGCAAAGGTACGTACGAGTTAATATTTTATTGTTTTTGTTTGTACACCAATTTTTTTTTAAATATACGATACTTATTTTTTGTATTATTTTAGAAAAGGTGCGAGTTAATTTTTATTCTTTTTGTTTATAAATCTATTTTAGACTTATTTAAAATAATTATTTGGTATTTCGTACTTGTAGGATAATGGTTGATGGATGTTTAGACAGTAAATACTTTTGATTTGAATAAGATTCCTCAAGAAGATGAAAATATAAAATTTGGCGAAAGTGTTCAAGAAGGAAACTGTTAGTTGTTATGTGGGATAGATTAGGTTATGTATAAGTTAACCCTAATGGGACTAGGTGGTTAAAGTCCATTAGGTTAACCCGAATCTCATCTATAAATAAATGGCTCTCTCCTCTCTAAAGATGAAAAACCCACACTCTTTAGAGAGGGGAGAGCCATTTATTTATAGATGAGATTAGGGTTAACCTAATGGACTCTAACCACCTGGGCCCATTAGGGTTAACTTATACATAACCTAATCTATCCCACATAACAACTAACACCCTCCCTCAAATTGGTGCATATACATCAATCATGCCCAGTTTGTTACATATATATGAAACCCGATTTCCAACTAGTGGCTTAGTGAAGATCTGGGGTCGGGTAGACTCGCAAGTCACCACAGCTGGGCAGACGGGACAGATGGCGATGGTGGCGAAGAATCAGTAGTCGACATGACTACGATAATATAGGACAAAGTCCACTCTTGACACCTATATCAGCCCGACAAACCACCAATCACCGGATCAGAACATTCATTCACCAATAGCAGACAAACAACCAAGGGTAACACGAAGATCAAGTAGGCATGAAGCCGGAGAGAACAGATCAGTCCACGGGCATATAGAGACAGAGAAGATCAGCAGGAAGGAAGGAGGAGCAGGGCGGCGGCGGCGGCGGTGATGACGGCGGTGGCGACGGCGGGCGGCTGGGAAGTCAGTCAGACGGCCACAAGATCAGATCCGAAGGAGAGGGATACAAATCGGTGGAAGGAGGAGGAGTTAACGCCAGGAGAAAGAGGCAGCGGAGATGGCGGCGGCGGCAGTAGGCGGCGGAGGAAGAGGCAGCGGACGAGCTAAAGAGCAGATCTGAAAGAGGGGAAGCTAGGACGCGATTATGGTAGTGGAAACGCGACGTCGCCGGAAGATCAGTGCATATTCGGCGGCGGCGACCGGCGGCGTCCTCAGGCGGCGGCGGCGGCAGTAGGGTTAGGGTTTATATTCTTTACTAGGCTCTGATACCATGTAAAGATGAAAAACCCACACTCTTTTGAGAGGGGAGAGCCATTTATTTATAGATGAGATTAGGTTAACCTAATGGGCTCTAACCACCTAGGCCCATTAGAGTTAACTTATACATAACCTAATCTATCCCACATAACAACTAACAGAAACAAGTTAGTGAAAAATGACTTCCAGCTTTTCATTAGGCAATGTTTTCTTAGTGAAGAGGAGACCTTTATTTTTTTACAAAAATTATGCCAATAGACATGATTTTGTTGTACGGAAAGGTCGTTTCATCACAAAAAAAAAATAGAGAAGTAAAAACACGAAACTTCTTGTGTCATTGTGAAGGTAAGACACTTTTGAAAATTTTAGATCCTTTCAAAGAACAACGAATCGAGCATCATTGAAATTATGTGAATGTCAAGCTCATACGCGTATTAAATTGTGCAAGTCTTTTGATATTTTTCTAGAAGATTGACATGTTACTATATTTGTAGTTGATTACAATCATGAGTTATTATCCTCTTGAGAAACTCAGTTTCTTCCATCAAATCGCACTCTAACGGAAGAGTATGAAGAGCATATTCTCTTGCTCAAAAAAGGGAGCCTTTTAGTTGGGCAAATTATGCGTGTCATTGAGCTTGAAAAATATATTGACGATGATTATCTCTCATTCTTAGAGAAGAATGTACGTAACCTTTTTACTATGGTTAAAAAGAAGCAAGATGCCAATGATGCAATGAGTCTTTTACAATATTGCAAACTCGCAAAAGATGAAGATTACAAGTTTCATGATGTGTTTACGCTTAATGCAGAAAGAAGGTTAGAGCATATATTTTGATCTGCTACCCAATGTATCAATTGATACCAAAATTATGGTGATGTGATTTTTTTATACTACTTTTAAGATCAATGCATATCAAATGCCTTTTGAAATTTTTGTGGAAATTAATAATCACGAAAAATTATTTTATTTGGGTGTGCCTTACTTCGAAATGAGACATTAAACAGTTTCTAGTGGTTAATGAAGGCAAGCTCTTATTTTTCTTTGTTAATGCTTATTTAAATTTGAGTTTCCAATGGCTAGATACTATTCTCTCTTAATTTAATATGTAGATTTCTTGTCTATAATGAAGAAACCACCTATTGTTCGTTTTGTGTCTCAGTCGGTAGAAGGGAGCTTCGAGTAAACAAAAAGTTGATATCGTAGAATGCATAAGCAAAAAATTGATCACAGTAACAAGAGCTTCGAGTGGAACCAATGATCTGCTAGATACACTGAGGAATTAGGGAATTTTACGAGATTAGGATTTTCATTCGTTCTATGTGATTAAGATAGAATTTCGCATAGTTTTCCGTTATAATATTATCTAAAACATATTTTGGTCATAAATATACGCATGATTATGTTTGGAGTTGAGTTGAAAATGGGAAAACGACTGCGGATATAATTACACACACATATATATAATATATGCACATATTATATGGGAATTTAAATTGGCAATGTTTGGACACTCGGTCGGTATCTAGGTACACTTCAATTAATTATTTTGTTAGGCAACGTCTCTCAAAAAATAACTTTTGTGCTCATGTATAATTTTGATTTAGTCCCCAAGTTCAACATTAATATTTTTAAATATATTAATTGTGCACAAATTTTGAATCGGGATCTTAGAATTTGAAAATCTCTCTTAGTTTTTAAGGTAATTATAATTTTTAACTATCTCACTTGAGTTTTCGTACTTTTATTTTATATTTCAAGAGTTGAGATGAAAGAAATACTTAGAATATTCAATTAGTTTGGTCAGTGAATCTTTCGAGATCTTATTTTTAATGCTTCAACCCCACAAAGAAATTAGATTAAAAAGTTGCCGATGCTTTAAAAAATAGTACCTTTTTTTTTTGGCTTAATTGTTGTAGAAGTTTATTATTAGAATTTTAGAAAAGTAACAGTTGACATGATCACATATATTTTTTTCATACTATTTTTTAGTCTCCTTGTTTGAGTAAGTCAGTCAATCATTCATTTCATGTTATTTTAGGCAAGTCGTTTTAGCCGTGAGATCATGACAAGAAGCGAATGTAAGTTAGAGGAGGACGTAACGAACTTAACTTTAAACTAGGGGTGAAAGAAAAATCGAAAAAATTAACTGTTCAGTTCGATCTTCGGTCGGTCTAGAACGGTCTTCGGTCGGTTTTGGTTCCCAAAAGAATTTTTAAAATATATTAAGTTTGGTCACAGTCTTTTATAATTTAGACCAGACTGAACCGAACTGAAAGTAGATTTTCTAAAAGTGGCCCATTTAATATTTGATGAAAAAAAATTCAAATAGAGCCCCATTTGGTAATAGATTTTCTATATTAGTAGTACATTTTCTTCAATTAGTAACGGGTTTGTGCCAAACGGGCCCAAAATCGGTTAAACTGAAATTCTTGAAATTTTCGAAAACCCAGCCTGAACGAATTTGACCCCGCCCCAAACCAACCGAACCGAACCGAAAATAAATCGATCGGGATCGGTCTTGCAAATGCATGGACCGAACCAAACCGGTCCGGGAAAAATCCGAACCAACCAACCCCGAACCGATTTCACCCCTACTTTAAACGGGGAGTTAAAGGAAGGAAAAGCCTTGTTGGTCATCTTATCTGGGTGCATGGTCAGAGTCCCATACGTGGGTCTATCATTTTCAAGAATTATATGATCGTTGGTCAAATAACGTATAAGTTTGGATGAGATGATACAAAATAAAGTAGTTACCGATCGACATACAAAACTGAGAAGGAACTTCCTTATTCCTTATATGAAATGCCAAACTAAAATGCTTTAGTTAGTGTAGAGAGACGAGTACTTTCGGGTGAACAAACAGTTTCAAATGCAACGACTATGGCCCCATCGATTTTATTAATTTATAAGTCCCGGTCCCGTGCACAACACGGGCTTCTATATGGTTAGTATCGTTATTTTTGAAAGACCATAGGAACTTAATGTTTCTGGCCTCTAGCCATCCACTCTTCCCTCTCATCCTCTCATAACCGATAACCCATAAATATGCACATATATATATATACATATATGATTGAGAGGAGAGAGATGCATCAAAAACCAAAGATTAGAGAGAGAGAGAGAGAGGAGAAGAAGAAGAAGAAGAAATGATGAAGGTGCAGCAGGAAAGAGTGCAAGCCATTGCCTCAGTGTCCACAGAAACCATACCAACAGAATTCATCAGGCCAGAAAACGAGCAGCCCAGACACACAACCTTTGGAGGGGAGGCCACCCGGGAAGTCCCGATCATTGATTTCTCAGACCCGCATGAGAAAAACCTCGTGCAGGCCATTGTCGATGCGAGTCGCGAATGGGGTATGTTCCAAATTGTGAACCATGAGATTCCAGGAGAAGTCATAAGAAAATTGCAGGAAGTTGGGAAGGAGTTTTTTGAGCTGCCACAAGAAGAGAAAGAGGTTTATGCTAAGCCTGTTGGGTCAAAGAGTGTGGAAGGGTATGGAACTAAACAGGGCCGGCCCCGAGATTTTCGGGGCCCTAAGCAAAATTATAAAATTGGGTCTTAAATATTTTTTTCAAAAAAATAAACATAAAAATTATCTTCAAAATAACATTATCAATAAGAATTTTACGACATAAAGTAAGTTTATGATGCTTTACATTTAGTTGATTCAAATTAAAAGTCAAGTTTTTATACAAATTTATTTTGTACATTTTAGTGATGTGCGACATTTATATAGTAATATTATTAACAAAGATCTTTAGTACACTATTTAGGCTTGATTTGACAAAAGAACTTAAAATTGACTTATTTTTTAAATAAATTTACTCATTTAGTGCATATTTAATAGTAGAATTAAAAGGCTAAAAAATATTCATGATATTAGCAAAAAATATGCTCAAGACAAAATTAAGTGGTTTATTTTTCAAGTATTTATTTTTTAACTATTTTGGTAATACATTTATATCCAAGAAACAAAGAAATAAATAAATAAATTGTTAGTCGAAAATATGAGAACATTTATCAAAAAGTCAAAAAAGTAAGAATTGTTAAAAAATATGAGAACATTTGTTACTTATTTGCTTATTATTTTCAAATAAAAAAAAGATAATAATCCAACAATTGGGCTCAACAATTGGGCTAAAAACTAATCAAGTAGGTCATTTTTTAATAGGGCCCTAGTTAATAAAGTAGTTGGGCTAAATATTTGGGGCCTTTTTTTCAAAGAAGCAAAAATAATAGGAGGCCCTAATTTTGGGCCTTTCTGGAGAGGCCCTAGGCGGTGGCCTGGTGGGCTGCCCTATTGGGCCGGCCCTGGAACTAAACTGCAAAAGGAAGTAGAAGGAAAGAAAGGTTGGGTTGATCATTTGTTTCATAAGATTTGGCCACCTCCCGCCATTAACTACCAGTTTTGGCCTAAAAACCCACCTTCTTACAGGTTCTATACTTTTTCTTTTCCTCCTCCTTTTTGTAGTAATGCTATACTTAATGTTTAGCAAATTTTCTTCTAAGGAATTGAAGGGGAACGTAGGAATACTTGAAAATGATAACAACTATACCAAAGGAAATTAGGATTCTGTCACGCGGTTTTCTCTATGATGAAAATGAAAATTAGAAAAGAAGGACTGACCGTCATCTTAAGAATTGCAAAATTCGGTCTGGTTGGAGTATATAAATATTAATATGTTATATTCTCTCCACATTGATGTACTAAAACTAAATAGTTTCACCCCTAAATCCTAATACTTATTACCATGTACTGATTTAAAATCCTAAATGATCCTCTGTGACTTTTTCAATTTATGAGTTTTGGGGGGTTGAATTGATGAATTTTGTTTAAGACTACGCAATTGGGTTTTTTGTGTGCTGGATTTTGTTAATTTTTCATGTCTCTTTTGGAATTGACCAAAAACATCGCCCGAAAAGTCAAAAAACCTAAATTAGACCGAAACCAGTCCAAACCGATTGAAACTGAACCGGTTGCACTGGACAAGTGGTCCGGTTTATGTTCACAAATTTTTTAAATCGAAAATTTATTCGGTCCCATAAATTCTATCAAATTGGACCGATTACACCCCTAGTTTTCTCATGTGATTTCCTTATATGATCATCGCGTAAAGAGAATAGGATGTACAGCGAAATAATCTCAAAGATTCAAACCTCCATTTAAAGGCCTTCGTATGCATACCAATTATACAAAAACTCAAGTTAATCAGACATCAACAGTAAAAGAATATTTTACTAATTTTGTATAATGTGTAAACGGACAAAAGAGATGTGTGAAAATCATTTCCCAATAACTATTTTCCTTTTAATTAAAAACAAAACACGTGTTACCTTTTTTTTCTTGTACGTTAGCATTGTAAAAACAAAAAACAAAAATAGAAATAGACTCTCCTTAACTTGTCCTCATCTTTTAAGTTCTTTCAAACGAGGAAATGAAAAAGCCATCGACTTATGCAGGCATTGCTAGATTTAATTTAAGTTCTCTTAGTTTTTTTGTAGGGAGGCAACCGAGGAGTACACAAAGCACTTGCATGGGGTGGTAGAAAAGCTGCTTGAGACACTATCAATAGGGCTAGGGCTACAACAAGATGAGTTCAAGGAGGCCGTGGGTGGTAATGAGTTGGTGTACCTAATGAAGATCAACTACTACCCACCGTGTCCCCGCCCTGACCTGGCCCTTGGGGTTGTAGCTCACTCTGACATGTCTGCCATCACCATTCTGGTTCCAAATGAAGTCCAAGGTCTCCAAGCCTTCCAAGATGGCTACTGGTATGATGTTAAATACATCCCTAATGCCCTCATCATCCACATTGGTGACCAAATTGAGGTATATATTTAGAACCAAACGTCAATTTTTTTCACTTTTATAACCATTAACTTTGTAAATAACATACGAACTCGGTAATTGGATGGACAGATTTTGAGCAATGGCAAGTACAAGAGCGTGCTTCATAGATCAACTCTGAGCAAGGAGAAGACGAGAATGTCATGGCCAGTTTTCTTGGAGCCCCCTCCAGAGCTTGAAGTTGGGCCACATCCCAAGCTCATTGGTGAAGAGAATCCCCCAAAGTACAAAACTAAGAAGTTTAGTGATTATGTTTATTGCAAACTCAACAAGATCCCTCAGTAATTAATGCAGCCATGCTTCAATTAAGTATATTTGTATAACAATTTGAAAGGGTAGGATATAACTAGTACGCATGCATATGCTAGCTGCATTGTCTTGGTTCGCTCAAGTGGTATCAGAGATGAAGTTTTTATTTGTATCTTGTATAGCTGACTGAGTATATACATGAAAAAATATTTATATGTTTTGCTCATGTAGTTAATATGAAGAAAAAGTTCCATAAGGAAAATGTCTTTACATGCTAATTAAGAGCCCGTTCATTAACACACCAGATATGGAGATATAGTGAGAGTAGATATGCTAAAAAAATAATTGCTATATAGAGTGTGTTTAGTTAGACATATGATTGGTTTAGGTTCTTTTTACGAATGGGTACATGGAGGATATGGATGAAATTTTCATGATAAATAATAATATTTTTCTAAATTAGAGGCAATGTGTACAAAGAGAACTAGTATGAACAGGGGAGGGAGGAATATATTTTATATACATAGAGAATTAGTATGGACAGGAATATATTTGAACCAATTATGGTCTAGGCGAAGGTCAGTTTTGGATCGACGACCAATAAAATTGCACAGTATGAAATCATAAAGTAACAAAATAGCAAAGCCGAGATTTTTTCTCATTTTTAATTCAATTATGTTAGTCGCCTTTTTAAGATTTGTTAATTTTTTCTAGTCTCGACAATAAGCATGTGCGCAAGATCACCTTCTTGTTGACCTCAACGTAAAATCTAAATGCTTTTCAAACTAGAAGTTCTAATTAATAAAATCTCTAGTTTTCACGGAATAACGAATTACTAATTTAAGAATTAACAGAAACGATTTGATATTCTGACTCACTAAAGAAGGTTTGGTGGTGGAGAGGGGTGGAGAAGGGCTGGGGTGGGGTGTACCTAGTCGTTGTGACTAGTGATTGTATACAATGAAAATCTGTTTTAAGGACTGTTGACGATGAGGGCGGCATTTTGTGACAAGGCCAAAATTGTTCAGCGGGTACGAGGAAAAAATTTGGGACTACAGAGAAGTTTCTTTAATTTAAATAGAATCACTCAATCCCTTATTTGCTTTTGGCCTAATGTACAAGAGCCTTTTGTAACTTTTACTTAATAAATAAGGGAAAAAGACAGTCTTAGAATAAAAAATTTAACAAAATCACAACCCATCTTTTGTTTGTACATAATTTGAGCAGATTGGGCAGCGTGAAAAACGACGTAATTTTGACACGTAAAAAATTGTCCAAACAATTAGACAGCATTCGGGCAGGACCCCGTGGTATGGCCGGCAACTGGCCCGTGGTATGACCTGTAGCCGGTTGCCTTCACCATAAACATTAAAAACAGAATCTACTAGTGATCACTTTATGAGAAGGGATGGCAAGGAATGTTCGATTCTTGGTGGCGCAGTTTCCCCCCAAATCTTTACATACAAAAAACTACTTTCCCACAGTAGAGGTCACTGTCCACACGTATTCTCTTTTCATGCCCACCTATATGTCCCTAAATACGATCATTTCTGCACCAAAACACATCCCTCTGCCTCGACTTCAAGCAAGCACGGAAGAGAGAGAGAGAGATGGCATCAGATCACAGCATGCTTTTACAAGTTTTGATTATAATTCTACTTTCAGCAGGTAATTCTAGTTTCACCTTATTGTGAGCAGTTTTGTACAGTGAGTAATACCCTTTTCTAGGTAGCTCACAAAGAAGAAGGAGAAATGAAACAAGAGAATCAAAATGACTTTTCTACTTCATTTGTTCATTCGTGATTTGCAAACAATAACGTCAAAATCATAAGGCAAACAAAGATGCTTTTTTTTTTTCGAACCATGACTATCAATGGCCACTGGGGATGTACCTTGACTGGCAGAATAGAATGTTCCATTTTTTCCATATACTCGCATCTCCAACATTACATTTTCTTGCCTAATGGCTGCATGCTTACGAGCTTTCATAATCGACCTTCGAAAAATTGAATGAGCAGGGGCAAAAGTATGCGAATCTGCTGGAGTTTTCACTCTCACAAACGATTGCAAGGAGACAATTTGGCCTGCGATCTTTCCAGGAGAAAACTTCAGTGGTGGTGGCTTTGAATTGAAGTCGGGCCAATCAATTGTGCTCACAGCCCCTATGACATGGTCTGGTCGAATCTGGCCCCGAACAGGCTGCAACTTCGATAAGAATGGCAACGGAACTTGCCAAACTGGCAGATGTGGCACCTCCCTCAAGTGTGGTGCCTCGGGTGAGACCCCAGCCACACTTGCCGAATTTACACTTGGTACGCCTGATTTTTACGACGTTAGCCTTGTCGATGGGTTCAACATTCCCATGGCCGTGACACCTCTTAATGGAAAAGGAAATTGCAGCGTTGCTGGTTGTGTCAGCGACTTGAGGCCTAGTTGTCCGAAGGGTAATGTTGTATTTTATTATTCTCGATGAGGTTTGCGTATTTAGGTTCTGTTTGTAAATCATTTTCTGTAGCCTGCAGAGCTTGCTGTTAAGGCTAATGGAAATACTATAGCGTGTCGAAGCGCTTGCGATGTGTTCAACACCGACGAATACTGTTGCAGGGGTGTTTATGGTGGTCCTGTTACATGTCAACCTACGAATTACTCGAAACAATTCAAGGCAGCATGCCCCACAGCTTATAGCTACGCTTACGATGATCCTACCAGCATTTTTACATGCACGGGAACAGATTACGTCATCAAGTTTTGCACCTCCAGGTTTTATACATATGACTATACTTTTGGAAACTAGATTGTTTTTGTGAAGGAATCAATCCCACATCGCTAAGATATTAAAATATGGGTAACCTTATATACATGAGAGGCCACTTCATTCATTGCCAATTGGTTTTAAATGGATGCTTCCACATGGTATCAGAGCCCAAAAAGGCCCAACGGCCGAACAAAGCCCACGATGACAGACCCAAGTAGAAAGGCTGCACGAAGACGACCCAAAAAGAGGCGCACGTGACAGACCTAAATACGGGCTGCACGTGAGGGGGCGTGTGAAGGAATCAATCCCACATCGCTAAGATATTAAAATATGGGTAACCTTATATACATGAGAGGCCACTTCATTCATTGCCAATTGGTTTTAAATGGATGCTTCCACAGTTTTAAGCATTTCAGCTATTTAATTATGAGGATAGATTTTGAGAAATTATGGTCGCCCAGGATCCATTATACGGAAGTCATATTATGATATCATTTTAATGACGCTAAAGTCAAAATCAAGCCTGTTCTTAAGCTAGGGTGTGTTCGTTTTGAATGTTTCTGAAACAATTTTTAGAAACAAAACTCTGAAACGTTATTTGGTTTAAGTGTTTCAGGAACTTGTCTGGAAAAAAAGTGTTTCAGAGACACTTTTTATAGAGAGATAAAATTGTTTTGGAAAAAAGTAAAAATGTTTGAAAAACTTATTCCGGAAACTTGTTTAAGAAAAAATCTCCCAAACAAGTTAAAACGAAGAATTTGGGATTAAATTTGTTTCAAGACCCTAGACGACCACCTGGACTTATGTCCAATGTCACATTTCAAGATTTTAATACGGAGGTGTGCTACAGCCCCCAACAACTTTTCCTAAAACCATCACCAAATTCAAAATCAAAAATTATGATTCATTTAAATTTAAAAGTCTACGAACTCAAATAAATTTAATATATTCATTTTGATTTTTACAGAACCATAAATTTTTCCTTTAATACTTACACTCTGTATAGTATTTTTTCAATTGTCGTTAGTCTTTTGACCAAGCTACCTCGCCCAAGCACATAAGTGACATAAATTTACTCACTCAAAGATGAGAACGAATTGAGCTACTTCACCTATATATAGGCTCTAACACTCCAATCAGACTGTGGTACCAGTTGTGAAGTTGATTGTCTGAGAGAAAAGATTTGGGTAGACGTTTGGATAGGTGGTCAAGAATTTCACATCGCTTTGGTAGGTATAAGTTCGGTGGTATTTTTAATAAATCGTGATCTTACCTTGTACAAAGTCTTTTAAAGTCATGAGGACATCAAAATCAAATGGAATTTCGTAATTAAGCATGCTCATCCTGGAGCAATCTAGTGATGGGTGACTTATTGAAAGTCTATGGGATTTGAGCGATCAAAACAGACAATATTGTATAAAAGCAGGAGCGGATCGTTACACAAGAACTGATCCTACAAAATAATTGGAGCTCTTCACATTCTAAAAAGCCCTAAAATATTTTATTCAATTGTTGTATAAGGTATCATTCTTTTACAACTCTAGTACGTTGTTGCATAGGCTTCTAGAATTGTCCAGAATATTCCATCTCCATCTTGAACATCGTGGATTGTTTCGAAATTTTTTAGACTTGACTAGGACATTTTCGACTCTTCCGCAGCATTTTAGACCCTTCTCCAAACTTTTACCAACATCTAAGAGCTTTCAATGTCACGTAAATTGGCACTACGTGACAATGCTAATTACCATTTTACATCATCCAACTATTAGATATGCTCGTAAGTTGTATAGGATTAGAATGAACATCACATATCCTTTGCCATCTAGCTTCTGCTAACACAAACAACTTGTTTTGATGATTTCAGGACCAAGTCTGTGTGCACATATCACAACAACAAGCTCCATTGCAATGGATCAAAGAGTAAAAATACGTTGATGGGAAAATGGTGGCCTTTGGTCTTTGGCCTTCCACTAATGATGGTCTTATGAATATTGGTCCTTTAATAAAACCTTGGAAATTCTTTTGTTATATATGACTTTTAATTAAGTTTGTCTACTTCTTCTATTTATTAATTTTATTTTGAGGTGTTGAAGGAAGTTGGACTGTACAACTTGCGAAATAATGATTCCTTCTTTACACAACTTGAGCACTCAAAATTATTGTACAAATGACTCTGTTTATTTCTTTTGGCTTTGTTTTGTTCAAAATTAATGAATTAATAAACATCCTTATTTACTGAATACAGGCATTCGTTTCTCTTCTTTTTTATAGTCTAGGTATTCAACCGGTTTTCAGATTACTCATAACCTAATGTCGATTAGAGATCGGAACCCTAAAATTAACGATATGACATGATTAATTCTGATGAAATTTGACCTCATGACCTCAGAAAACAAGCTCCTTAGTCACAGCCTCTTGTACAACTTTTTTCTTGTTTTCCTCAATTTTCACAAAACTTATAAAGTTATGCACTACTTCACAGTCACAAGACACACAACAACTGCAACCTTGTATGGCACAAAATTTTCTCATCGATTTACGATATAATATTAAATGTAAAAATTTCAGTAAGAGAGTTTAAAAATAAAAATAAAAAGTTTGAATGCCATTTTCTAAAAAAATATAAAAGTTCTTTTTTTATCTGTTATAAATAATAAGGACTTTAGATGTGTACTACATGTCCTTAATATATAATATAAATAGATAAATTCAAGTAAATCTTATTATCTTACTTGGTGTCACTAGTTAATAAAACCCCGAAAGCATATTTTTGTCCCAACTTCGAAACCACATAGTCCATACCAAACGATCTCCACAGTAGACGTCATAAATTCAAAAGAAGAGAGAGAGAGATATGAGAGTGAACGATATTATTATTAACAGTGCAGGGATAAGAAAAGAACCAAAAGAAGAAAAAGAAAAAGAAAAAGACGATGACTCATTGACTTGTAAGCTTTCATGAACAACCAATCAACACCCATGGAACAAATTATTATATAGCCTCGTGGGTATTGGGGTACAGATACAATTGTACATACAAAACCCACTTGACATCAAATCTCATATTTTGCTTGCCAATAACATTCATCATCGTCCAATATCTTCGGAGAATCAAAGATACTGATTCACATAATCATAACATTAATTCTTGTTACATTATCAAGAGAAACTTATAACAAAAGAAATATTTCGTTTTAGAAATTACTAACCTAATAGTAAAGCCACGGAAAGAACTTCTCTAACTCCAACTAGAAATTAAGTGATACTAGTCTCATGAACTACTTGGGAGGTAGCTACGGGCTTGCAAGGTCAAGAAACCTTGGTAACCCTTCCTCAAAAATCAAAGGAGACAAAAAAAAGATCGAAGTAATAAGCTCAAAAGGGATAGAGCCATAGATAGTCTCACATTTTGTGTAGTACTTCTGCCCTTATACTATAACCCTGACCAAAGTTATGAGCCATGAAGATGAGGAATAGCTGTTCTTGGGGCAACTGTTTCATGGGTTGAAGATAGAAAGAGGGTGAAAGTGAAATGGTTGTTAGGGTTGATAGAGCTTTAGGTAACAGTACTGGCATGAGAGAGGGTGAAGGGGTGAGAAGAGGAATGGGTTGCATCTGTTTATATACAAAAAAAGGTCTTCGACTCAAGCATGAGATGAAGGAAGATGGAGGGTATATTTTGGCTGGTCTCATTTAAGAGAGGCTTGATGTGTCACTTTCGGATATTAAGGCAGGATGGATAACGAGAGTTTGTTTCCTTGGTTTTTGAGTCCCCATTTTTGTACCCTTTGCAGGTTTTGTTTTTTCTTCTAGTTAAATTATAAATAATTTTAGTGAGACTATATTTTTTATTTTATGTTTTACTTTATGTTGAGATGAAAAAAGATAAGTGAGTGTAAGTGAGTATGTTTGAGAGAGAGAGATAAGATCAGAGAGAGGAGAGAAGGGGTGTCATCTTAACATGGAGCAAAACATGAGGTAAAAAATATAGTGTCATTAGCATTACTCTTAAATTATTGATGAGCCAACTACCATTCATTATGCGGTGAATAATGTATAAAAAGTACATCGATATTCGTAAATTACGTGTTAATATTCATGAATATGCATTCATATTTATAAAATATATATTAATATTTGTGTTTATTTAGTATTATGTATATATTATTCACAGGTGATAATTAGTAAAACATTCTCCCCATATATATGTATGCTCCTTGTGTCTACATGTTACCCTACAACCATATCCCAAGAGTTTTGATATCCAAATATTCACTTAGAGCAAGCCGACCAAACTCCCCAAATGGGTATTTTTAGGTATTTTAACTAACCAAATTTTAAAAGTAAAGTTCCAACAAACTCAATAAAAAAGAATTATTTTAATTCTATGAATAGTACCTAGTTATTTTACCTAACTACTATTCACTATGTCATATTTTTTTTTATTGTTTTTTCTCTCTACCATTTCTCTCAACAAATTTTGGGAAGATGATTTTAATGAAAAAGAAAAAATAAAATGAATATGAAAAAGATATTTTAATGGTTAATTGGTAAAATAGTTGAGATTGTTAGAGTATTGAAAAGAAAGGAGACTAGCTAAAAAAAAAAATATGAATTATTTATAAGTTAATTTGGTTATTTCTTGCTGGATTTGCTCTTAGCACCAATTTGAATGAAAATAGCAAAGGTTCATGTTTAACCAATAAAAGTGATGATATATCTAAACAAGTGTGAGAAAAAAAAAAACCCAACTAAAATCATTGTTTTCTAAATAATATTTAAATATCTCGGCTGTATTTGACGAACTGGGAGAACTTACTACTGTGCTGCATTGATTTCCTGTGTTGTAAGAAAGGTATGATGAGCTTTGACCAATTGATTTGACTTTTCTCTTCACCTGGTGCAGGTACAATTCACCCATTAATCTACCCCCCACTCTCTCTCTCTTACCTCTCTCTCTCTGTGTATATACTGTGAAGATAGCAGAGAGGGATAGAGAAAGATGATAAACGAGACCCTAGAAATTTAAAGCTATAAAAGGGATTTCTCACACAAGATCAACTTTAATGAGTGTTCCTTTTGTCCCTCTGTACAAAATGTGCCAAATCCATGCAAAGAAAAGCAGGCCCTCCATTACCCTAATTCCCAAGTCTTAATTGCTCCTATGTCACATTTGCTGCTGCAGTCTCTCAGAATAGATATACGCATAGGATTGTGGAGGAGAGAGGATGGGTCTGCCATTGTGTGGTCAATCTCACATGGGACCTTCCATTTAATGCCCCCTTCACCTCTTGCATTTCCTTTGTTTTTAGGGTAAGATGCACTGACCTCTACAGAGGTTTTTTTTTTTTTGAACAGCGAAAATTTTATATATATGAAAGAAAAAACAGAGAGGATCTCCCAAAGTTGGTAACAGACCAACTGGAAAAGGGACCCGAAACTGGAAGAGGATTACATCAAAAAAACAAAAACAAAAACAAAAACTGGATATAGAACTAAGCAAACTGGCCACATTGCACTATTCCTGAAATATTATAAATAATGTCACCTAAAGAAAGCTGGTCGTTCTTCTTTTGATGCATAAAAACCCCTTGAATCCATCTAAGCTTAATATGATCCAAAAATAGATCCCAATTAACAGTACCCTTTTTGAAAAGAAGGTTATTCCTAGCCATCCAAATTGAATACATAACAACCGTAGGCAAAGAATACCATAGGAGAACTGAGAACTTGTTTGAACTCCTTCTGAACCTCCAGCTGGACTACCATAGCAACAAACCCTCTGCTGTTTTTGGAACTTAACCCATGAAATACCCCAATATGAACAAATGCATAAGTCTCTCTTAAGGTTTCGAAAAATACATTAATCTTCTTTGTTTTTGAAAATATTAGACCATTAATTGTTTCCTCACCTTAATTTTTGTCAAAATTTGGATGATTTATGATGATATGGCAGGGGTAAAATTTTAAATACCAAAAATACCCTTTAGAATGTTTATAAGAAGTCATAAAGTTCTCTCTAAGTCACACAAAATAACAAGTCATATAATGCTTTTTTCTGTTTTGAAGAAATAGAAAAAAGGAAAACAGAGAAAATTATTTTGCCCAAGTTAATCACCCAAAAATATCTACCTAAGGTCCTGTTTTTTAGGGGTTAAATAGTAATATAAAATTTAGACTCCAACTATAATAATTCGAGTTGTCATATTCAATTTTTGTTAGCGGCTTTATCTAGGATTTAAATTTTATCAGAGGATAAAATTTGGATACTCCCTTCCCCATCTATATCTTATCTCTTCTCCATATTCTCTTTTTATTTACAAAAATATCATTATTAATTACAAAAATATTATTATTAGTAATTACGAGATTGTCATTTACCTACTTATATCTACCACATTTTTCTTTCTCAAAAACTATTCAAACAAACTCATTATTACTATCCAGTTCTTTATAAGAAATCTCTTTTTCTACTATATCTCTGTTTTATTATATTCATCATTTTTTTTATAATTTTAATTTCTAACAAACGAGACGTACATAACATACTTGCTTTGACACCATGACTTGCCTTCTTGTTGGAAAATAACTTTCTAGGGTTTGTTTTTTATTACCTTCATTCTTTCTTTTTGTGTGTTAATCCATTCATCAACTTGTGAAAAATGACCTTGTAAAATAATATAGCTATAAATACATATGAATAAAGAAAAAAAGCATACAAAAGGTGAATGTGAAAATTAATATTAATGGTATGTTTTTTGGGACCAAATTCGCTGATTTTATCGTCCATTTTGGTCCAATTTTATCATAACTCGGGCTCAGGACAATAGTAAAAAATACTCACATTTTAGATTTAGAATATAAGTATGTTCTTAAAAAAAGTAACTCGATAGAATATTGATAGCTATGTCAATTGTTTGCAAAATTCTTTTGAAAAAATTACTCTACACATGTCATTCAAATATTTTTACAAAATCTTGTTATAATTTATAATCCTCAAAATTAAAAAATAAATGACTTCAAACACTCTCCTTCTACCTTTCATTTTCTTTTATTAATATAAGCTGCCAACATTGATATCTATATCCCATTAATCTAAATTTTTATAAAATACATTTTTATTTCGAATTTAAAATATAAACTGATTGATCATTAAATATAAGCTTAAAATGGGTCCCTAGTAGTTCCAAACTAGACCATAATAGCCTCGTCCTTTTTTTACCCTCTCTGTTTCAAACAGTTCTGAGGGCACCAGCTAGGCTTTAATTCTTTCGAAGTCATCATATATAGTCGTGACGTCATGACACGTCATTACATTAAAGGCATTTTGCCGCGGATATGATAATCTACTGTAATCTTCCAATCTAACGTTTTCTTGGGAAAATGCAAAACTTAGTGCAGTGATTTTCACACTCGGTTTTTTTGTTTTGATTTTCTATAATGATTTTTTTTTTTTTTTTTGCACACAAAAAAGATTTTACTAACCATCGTCAACGACCAGTAATACACACATAAAAACAAATAAACATGAATATCAGTACATATTTTATGCATATTTATGAATATCAATACACAACTTACGAATATATATATATATATCTATATATATATCTATATCTGGAAATACATTGACAATAATACTTAAAAATTTAAGTTAATAATATATGGATGCTTAATTGGGATGAAATTAAATTTCTAGGTAAAGACACTAGGTGTTATTTGATGTCTTGTGGCTTTTTGTAGAACAATGCTAAGCACACAAATTGTGTACACAGACCTGAATACAGATGTGTCCGGATCCGTCGGATGCACGTGGGACCCTTAATAATTCAAGGGTCTCATGTGCATCCGATGGATCCGGACACATCTGTGTCCAGATCTGTGTACACAAGTTTGTGACTTGTGTACACAGACTTTCTCCTTTTTGTATAGATTTTTTTTTGTCAAAAATTTTGGAATTAATAGTTCATCTCAATGAGAGTAATTAAAAAATATAAAATAATATAGACAGCCTCGTTTGGCTTAACTTTTTTTTTTTTGTAATTTTTTTCGTCTCTATACAAACAAAAAAAATTACATTTGTTATTTTGACCTCATTATTTTGTAGATTATTGGTCCATCTCGATGAAAGAAATCTAAAAAATATAAAATTATGTCAAAAAACTAAAAAAATACTAAAGATGACAAATAAGCACAAAAAATTCATATTTTTGAATTATTTTTGTTTTTCTAAACTTTTCTAGATTTGGTCCATTATTTATAAATTTTTTAAATTTCTTGTCGAGACGAATCAATAAGTTACAAGAAAAGAAATTGATGAAAGACAAAAAAAGAATGCAAAAAAAAATTTCACATAAGAATAAAAAAATAGTCTAATAAAAATGCCAAGCTAAATAAGTAGACGACTATAAAGCTACACTAAAGACTGAAATATATATTTTTTCATTTTTTCATCATTAGTATTTTTTGGGGATTTTTTTATATTGTTTTAACTTTAAGATTATTTTCAAAAAGACAAATGATAATATAGAGAGAGAAAAAAACGCGGATCTGATACGTATGCAAAGACTAAAGTGTTATGAAGATATGAAGACGATAGTGTGCACTGAAAATTTATATGGGTTTTTGGAATTATGAAATAATTGTTTGTTTACTATTTCAGATTTTCCTTTTCACGTGAATTCAAAGTTTTGTTTGGCCTCATTTATTTTTAATTGAACTTTTTATTGATTTTGGGTTAGTTTGTTTTCGACTTGACAATAAAAATTAAAAATATATAAATAAATTATGATTAATAAACCAAGTAAAAAGAAAATAAGGTAAGAGAGACCAAAATGAATCTTAAATGGCTCGAATTTTGCTAAAAGACTTATGTTCAGCTCTAATATTAAAAAGAACTAGGGATGGCAACGGGGCAGATAGGATGTAAATATTACTATTTTCATATCTTATTTTCGAACTTATATCTAATCCCAGTCTCCATCCTGAATCGTAATTCCCAACGGGGATTTGATTTTACCTTCCACCTCACCCCAAACGGGAAGTCAAGATCTACAAATGGGGAACGGATATTCAAAACTTAAAAAAAAAAAAAAAAAACTAATTTTAAATGACAAACGAGACAACAAAGTCAACTAACGAATTAAACGCGAATTTTTGTGTGTTTATTCGTTGTTTTTAGTGATTTTTTTAAACTTTGGGCATAATTTTATACTTTTTAGATTTCTATCATCGAGACAAAACTTGAATAGAGACAAAACTTACTTAATAATAAGCAAGTTAGGCCAAATTGAGCCTTATAAGCATTATATACTAAAGTTAATCTGATCCATTTGAACTGAAATTTGGAGACATTTTCAGGGATCAAAGAATTTTCTTTTAATTTTTCAAAAATACTGCATCATTCACATTTTTCATTGTAAAATTCTCATGCGTAAGGGCAAATTAGTCAAAATAGTCTCCGAGAAAATTTACACGGCACTGAAAAATTAAATCCATAATAAAGTCCACATAACAGGACCGGGCCCTAAAACTGCCAATTTTTTGTATTCAAAATAGGCCTCAAAGTATTAATAGGCCTTCTCTTTGTGTGATCTAGACGAGGTCATGCAATCCCTCTCTGTTCAAAGCCTAGGATCGCCCAACTGTAAAATAGTTAATTTTCGTAACATTTGTGTGGAATCTTCACGCATATCATATGTGGTAAAAAATATCGGGACACTGCATTGGATGCCCGTGAAACACTGCATAATTTTTCTTATTTAGATTAATTAAGAAATCAAAAATATATATAAGAGAGATTGAGACGATGAACAAATCATGATTGGACAGTGAATGTCAAAACCAAATCTGGTGCCACTTTTAAATTTGATTATTGGGCCAACCACTGTTTTTTGGCACGAAATTTGACTAACCTTTTGTTATTTATCATTCTAATTTCGGAATTGTTCAATATACTTAGAATTCTTATTATTTTATTGGTCATATATGTATCATACAGTTTTCTATACATCTGTGTCTGAATTTGTTTTAAAAAATCTGGCACTTTCTCGATTAGAACTCCATCGAGTCATATTGGTGTTGAGGAAATAGGACTTGGTAGCTTATTCCAAACAATTGGGCCGAAGGCATATGCTCCCTTTTTCTTCCAAGTCAAGAACTTTATTAAAAGCACTATAATGCTTTGCAGGATACAAAAGGGCCCAAGGAAGATAAATGGTCAACATCAACTTCTCTATGTGGCCTCTTTGTTAGGGACTTGAGGGCTGCCGTGCATCAAAATTGCGTAGTTTAGTACTAAACAGCATTGTTTCACTTTCTGCTACTAAGGGGTTGTTTGGCTAAAATAGGAGAAAAAAAACCCCAAGTTTTACACAGTTGATATCCGACCTTTTTCAACATCTTGGATCATCAATCCTTTGTCTGCAAACCCAAATTTATTTTCCATCTTGATACAGTAAGCGCAAACCCAAATCAATTTTTCATTCTTGAAAAGGAAGCAAAAAATAGTGGATCTGATTGTTAGGAGAATCCCATCCGGAACCCCCACTAGTGGCTGTGTTTGGGTCGTAGAGGGATTTGTTAATTTAGCTTTTCAATTTCATTATCAAAGAATCATGATTATCAGTATAACAGTAAGAGGATAAATTCTAAACTGATTAGACCAAAACGGATAAGGATGAGAAAATCCTAAGCTAATTCAACCATAACGAGAAGTTAGTGGTTGAATTAAACTCTAAAAATGTAAGTAATATTTGACTTCAGAGAGTCTGAATAAGACTCATCTAGTTATGAGTCAATTGTCAAAAAAGTATAATTCTTCTCTAATGAGAAATTAGAGATCGAGAAAGACACGAATGAAGTGAGAGAAAACCTCTATAGGAGAGAGAATACGGCCATAGAGTTACATGTACGTTGCAATTGCTAATAGACATACTAGTTTGAGAGTTTTGGCAAGATTAAGTGCTAACTTAAACGTCGGAGTACCTTCTCGCTAATTAGATACGAGAGTTCTTTGATGATTTCTTGTGCATATCGGATTTCAACTGGGAGAGCAAATTTGTGTCCTGAGCTAAGTACAAAGGACATACTTTAAGGTAACTAGAAAATTGTATAGACTTATAGGTCCCATGAATATAACATAAGATTTATATACATCGAACAATTTTAAACACATGTTTATCAATAACTATATGTAAACATTTGTATCCATCTTTACGACAAATAAAGAAAGTAGTAAAACTCCTGATCCCAAGTATATTCTATCTAATTTAGTTTTCGTAGTTCGTGTCGAAATCACTAATTCGACTAGAATATGTCTACCACGGATGTATATAGATTTCATAAACATTCTATAGAATTTACATTGTATAGAACAACTTTAAAAATAATTTTTTTTTGTAAATACGGAAAAAATATGTAAATTTATTAAAAAATTTAAATATACAATCAAGTTGAGGTTAGATTTAAATAATTCAAAAGTCTGGACGGATACTGGTCATACTACTGCGTTTATGTCCATTTATGTCGGTGACACTTCGCTATACGACAAACACAAAAAGTACTCCAAATCCAGCCCCCCAGCATATTCCATGGAATGTACTCTTTGGAGGCTTCAAAATTTCAAAAAATATATATATAAAAGAAAAGATAAAAAAATCACATGTTGATCAATGAGTGGCTAGCTTGGCCCACCCACGTTGATGGAACCTAATATCAGTAGCGATGCTTTGGAATGTTGTTTTTTATAATAATAATTATTATTTTGGCAAACATTTTTTTGGATTCAATTACCAGAAAACACAAATAAATTTAGGAAAAATGAGGGAAAGTTGGTTCCTAATTTTGAATTAATTTTTTTGCACAAAGTTAAACCCTTCAATGTTTTTGTTTCCAAGAAATATATGTCGTCGGAAGAAGAATTACAGTTCACAGAGAGCAGTGTAAATAAAATATTAGCCTTTCAAATTGATGAGCTTGGTTTAAAATATCGAGGTCAGTCACTGAATAAGTATTACCGACCAAGCAATGCGAGGTCACGCAACAGAGCAGACGCATTAGCAACCAATCGAACTCTACTTGGACCTGCTCGGGACAGATCGACATGAAGGACGAGAGAGGCGCAGGTCACCTACCTCACTTTGGTAGTCATTCAACGCTGCATCCTATTGATCGAGCATGATTTCAAAAGGGATCTCCTCAAAGAAAGAACACATGAATGGAGATTGTTGATTATAACAGGCCGCCCCAATGGAGTTATTTCATGTTTTTATAAGAATACTCATAAAGTAGAGAGACAATAAAAAAAATTCAAAAATTAGGAGCCAATCAACATAAATTTATGAACATTTTCCTAATTTATAGGCATGTCATAATCTCTCATTTACATACGTCTCTTTGAATATATAGTTAAGTTGATATCGTGCCTTGTTGGCTATGAATCGGATACCACCTTTGTTGACCCCATCCCCGATGGTGATTCGAGATACCAAGAAGTCTAGGGAAGCTTTTAAAGTCACAGAAAAAATTTACCTTACAACAGCAGTTGAATTGCTACTACATCAACCATGGCAGATTTGGTTTCTTCCTCTCAAACTTCGAATTTCTATAATTTTAGACTCTAAGCTAACTTAATTAAACTGTAGAAACCCAAAATAAATATTAATCTATGATGTTCAATTACCCACCTTGTTATTCTTCTTTCCCCCTCCTTTTCTCTTTTCTTTCTCTCACGTAGATGTTGCTATAGGGAAAACAGAGTATGAGAGTTGCTTGGTGTCTTAGGTTAGCCAATGTCTAAAGAATGGAAGCAAGAGGTGGCAAGGGAGGTGCTTGCATGTTGTCAACTTCTTATTAAAAGTTGATGACTAATTCTAAGCTGCTTGAGCGCTACTTCTCTTATAAAAATCTGTCATAATTCAGAGCTGCTACCTGGGCAAAAACCAAGCTCAACCTCAAGCACTACTCCACCAGTGACATTGTCCGGAGTTTGGAGGGGATCAAGAGGCTGAAATCTTGATTTGTATGTAAAATTTAAGCTATAAAAATGGCGTGGGTCTCTGTGTGTTGGCTTCTGGCCAACCTCTTTTCCTTCGGGTCATAACCTAACTCGGTTATTTCCCGATTCTCATGTATCGACCCGTTTCATTCAATACATTTTATTAGCAAAAAAAAATAATTCCTCCTATACACACACACACACATACATACATACATACATACATATATATATATATATATATAATTGTAATTCCATTATATTTTTTAATTAAATCTAAAATGTTTAATGCTTCTTGCTTCGTTCAATCGCGTGTCGGAATAAGAAGGAGTACTCAACATCATACCGGAATTATTTCTCGATCCTTCGATAATAATGAGATTAATTTCAAATGATTCCTTGGTCTCCAATTAAGATTAACCCGGCACAAATTGTCTACGTTATTATTTCCCGAAACAATTTTGAAGTCACTGTTCGTAATTAAATCAAATATTGTGTTTACCATTATATATATATATATATATAGATATATATTTTCTAATTTCCCTACCTAATTCCTTAATTCCGAGTTAGGGTCTCACATTCCTAGAATAGAGGCGTGTTAGTAATGGCCCCTACTTATTTCAAATTTGTTTCTACTTATTTTGAGTAAGTGTGTTAGTATTTGTTTCTACTTGTTTTGAGACTTAATTCCTAGAATAGAGGTTGTACGAGGTTGGTTTTTGCGGTTTGTGTGAGAAAATTTTGGGTTTGATTGATGTTCTTGAGCAAGGGCGGAGGCAGGAGAGGGCTAACCTGGGCTATAGCCCAGGTGAAGCTGGAAATTTTTTTTTTTTTTTTGTTTTTTTACATGTAAAATTTTGGTACAAAATTTTTTAGCCCACCCTATTATTTGGAATTCAATACATTTTTTAGCTTAGTTTATTTTTAGCCCGGGGTAGATTTGATTCCTGGTTCCGCCCTTGTTCTTGAGGTTGAAGAAGCTGCACTCTAGCAGTTTTTCTTTGCAGAACCCAAACAATTTATGACCTAAACTTCGCAATGGCCCCTAGGGTTTTACGGGCGTTGGATTGACCCTAAATTTGGTACGAACGTAGATCAACATGTTAGCTTTCATTTACAATTAGAATAAACTCAATCGGAGGTCTATAACTCCTTCAACTGAATATTCCGTAATATATGTATGTTTTGGACTAGTTTTGTTCCATTGAGGTTTTTATCCATGTAAAAGCCATTCTAAACTTTTTGGTCTTCGTAAGCTAGCACCTTGTAAAATGTGATGAACTTTGGACTTAATTTGATTACGGTTCCAAACTGATCTTTGTTGAGGTAATTTCAGGAAAACAAGCAAGTTTTACACTTTGAGGTAATTCTAGGAAAACTGATTTTTGTTGTGGTTATTCTTATTTTTGTGAATTTTTTTTTTCATGTTTTGATCAAGATTTTCTACTTTTTGAATTCGTCTCAATGACAAGAACTGAAAGGTAAAAAAATTAGACCAATTGGTAAATCAATAATTTATATTTGAATTTCTTGATTAAAATTTTTATATACTTATTAACTAGGTTTTTCAAGTAAGTATTATTTTCAACTAAATTATGTCTATTTCAATGACCGTAAATGTTTAGATAATGAGTGAATTATTTTTTTAATTTTGTAATTATAGGTATATAAATACTATTAATAGCTTTCACTTATTTATTTTGTAATTATTTATTTATTTTGTTACTCTATTCAAAATAAGATATTGAGACTTTTGTGATGACTTGATGGAGAGGGTGATTCACACTTTGGATAATTCTCTCTATTTGAAAGGTTATTCTTGAATCTTGATATTTTATTTTATATTTTTTAAAATTAAAATTAAATAAATACTTGATCCAGTTAATTTAGTATATTTAACATATTAATTTTAATGTTCACTTGAAAAATGTAAAATAGAAATATTTTTTAATTGTACATACTACGAAAATAACTCTTTTACATTTGTGCATATTTTTGTGCCTATCCCCACTATTAGCACGTGTACTGTTGGGCTGACTAGTAAGGCATACGAAAATTCGCGCTTGGACCAACCTTACTTTTGCTACTTTTCAAAAGAAAAAACCGATTTTTCCACCCTTTATTTAATTGTTTTGTCTTTTGATTTTGGATATCTCAATTCAACTCTCTCTCTCTCTCTCTCTCTAGATATATATATCTATTTTGGCCTCCGTGCTATGTACAGTGACACGCATATACCATCGACGCCCACCGCGCACTTTTCCCACCAGCGCCACCCGGAATCTGTCTCTATATATACACCCCTCCTTTTTCCCTCTCTTTCCAGAAAAGGTCCAGTATCTGAATCTCTCTCTTTCCTTCTCGTTGATTTGAGTAGTTATGAAACAAGAGGAAGTCCAAAGCGACGACACATGCAGAACGATCGAAGTCGCCGTCGTCGAGCCGCCTTCCACGAGGCCCTTGCCGGCTGTAGAAAGCTTCGACGGCGAAGAATCTTACGTACCGCCTCTGAACTTTGCGATGGTCGATAGTGGCATTTTCCGGTCTGGTTTCCCAGACACCGCCAACTTCTCCTTCCTACAAACCCTAGGCCTCCGTTCCATCCTGTAAGTGCTGTTTATATCTCTATACGTATATATATCAAAGCCACGATGTTTGAATAAACGGAGTAACCGACACTTTTAGGATTTCCGACTTGCAGATGTCTTTGTCCGGAGCCTTACCCGGAGGCTAACGCCCAGTTTGTGAGGTCGAATGGGATTCGGTTATTTCAATTCGGCATCGATGGTTGTAAGGTAATTTGTTACCTTTTTTTGACGATTATTAATTTATTATGTGCTGAATTGACTTTAATTTGATCTGGTGGAGAAGTTGAGATCTTAGATTGCTTTAGTATTTTGGCGCATTGCAACTTACACTTGTACCTTTTCATGTGGAAGGCCTGACGATTGCAATGGTGTGGTTTACTCTGACCTCGAAGTTCAGTGTGTCGCTGACTTTTAGTCTGTTAAGCTTACTATTAAAATGAGAAGTTGATGGCAATCTTGACTGTGGGGCATAGGAGGTGTTTAGCTATTATAGCTTGTTTCACCTTGCAATTACTGTCCGTGTTCTATCAATTTTAGTTTGTACCTATTCTATCAGACTATTAGTTAATCTTAACAATGTTGCACATCTGTACATATTGCTTTCTTGGAAAAAATTTAATTTGTCCCTTTTAAATAAACTTTGTTTTTTTTTTTTTTCGTTTTATCTTATGTTTTCATTAGTAGGATGATTAACATCATATGAAGTGGGAAGCGTGGTAACTATTTGGTTCCCAATGCTATCCAGAGTAAGAGGGAGGATGGGGAAGATTGAGATTCTTTCAAAGCATTACCAGGGCATAACCCGTATATAGTTTTCAAAAGATATCTATCCTTACATGCAAGTGCTCATTTCCAGTTCTTACATTGCATTACATAAATTAACTAGTATCAGTGCCTTACTACGCTTTCCCATTTGAAGGCTTTCAGTTTTTTTTGTACAATTATTTCCCTTTCTTGTTTCTTTCTCTCTTAATATTTTTTCATGTTTATAGACAATTGCCGTGTCCGAGTTTTCTACCCTTTACATGCTTTATAAACCACTAATCTCTTTGGGATTGAAATTTACAATCCGTACTTTGGTGCTTTTTCCTTTTGTTGGTATCCTGAATCAACTTAGTTAAACCTTGTATTGATTTTCTGCTTTGTCAGAGCATTGATTTCTGATTATACAGCAGACTTAAGCATTTGGTTTTAATTGATTTAAAATAAAGTGTTGCTTGAGTTAAGATATATATATTGGTATGATCAAGTTAACGCATTCTTCGGGATGAGATAAAGCTGTTTCGTTTTTGAAAGGTTCTCACTCTCATTTGCAAGGATTGTTAAGTGGAGACTGATATCATGGCACCTAGTGTCAATAGCAAGAAAGAAGTATGCCTTCTTCTCATTGATTTTGTATTATACCCATCTGTGCGATATTCTCAGTGGAAGCTTTTGATAGTATTCGTTGTTTCAACCGTAAATTATAAATTATTAAACACCTACGCTTACCAACTCGCATGTCTTAAAACACCTGGTATAGTGAAGGCTTGTTTTTTGGTAGAACAATATACATTTTTTCCCCTAAAAATACAAGGACAAAGTAATTCTTATTTTTGATAGAAAGGAATTGGTTTTGGAATCCAATCCATGGTAGTTTGTTCCTGTAGTTCTGTAGTACAGTAATGCGTTCTCCCAGATTCAGCTGAGTGAATTGTGTCCTGTTTCATTGGTCAATCATTTGATTTGCCAACCTCTTCAGCAGTTATGGTCCATGTCCCAGGTCTGTCACTTCCATGGTATCAGTGTTGGTCCACTAGAATTCCACTACGAAGTTGGCATGAAACATCCATCAAAATAGATATATCTACTAGATATTGCAAGTAATTTATTGATATTTGTCTGATTGAATCACAATATAATGTAAGGTTTTACTCTTTGTAACTGTCTATATCTGTACAAGAATGTTCCATCTGCTAATGACTTTGATTCATGTGTATAGGGTTAAGTGTTAGGCTTCCCCACTTTGCCCTTTTGATCTGTTGCAACAGTGGCCTTTCGCTCAAACCAAATACGGATTTGTAGAGGTTTCAGCTCCTTTATTAACCTTACAAAGAATGATAATGAATCTGGAGGTCTTCGCCACTTTTCCTTTGTTGATTATTTACCTGGAGTGTAATATACTACTAGGCTTTTTTATCCATTCACTACTTTGTCACATTCGCGCCTTCAGTGGAGGTAGTGACTCAAAATGATAAAGTTGACGCTTGACAGATGATATAACTTGAAACATTAAATAATCTTGAAACCAGTTTGAGTTTATAATTTTTTTGCCCTAGGGTGTGTTTATCGAATTTAGCTTTGTTACGAAAACAGTAGTAGTGAAAAGTTACAGTTGTGTTATACCTCATTGCTTGAACATCAAAAAGTTGAATAAATCCCTCTAAGAAGTGGTAACCAAACTAAACTTTTGTGCAGGAACCTTTTGTGAACATTCCCGAGGATACGATTCGTGAAGCACTAAAAGTTGTCCTTGGTATGATAATGCTTCCACACATGATGTCTACCAATTCAGTGTAACTGGGTTAGAGCTTTGCTTATCTGTAGTTTATGTTTCTCAACTCCAATGCAGATGCGAACAATCATCCAATTTTGATCCATTGCAAAAGAGGGAAGGTATATTCCATATTTTCTGTTTTTTTTTTTGGTGGTTTGATCTTTCAGTTCTGCAAACATCTAAATGCTACATTCTATTTTCTTTAATTTATCGTTCAGCACCGAACTGGTTGTGTAGTGGGGTGTTTGAGAAAATTGCAGAAGTGGTGCCTGTCCTCTGTCTTTGATGAGTACCAGCGCTTTGCAGCTGCGAAAGCTAGAGTTTCAGATCAGAGGTTTATGGAGATGTTTGATGTTTCTAGTTTGAAGCATCTGTCAACGTCGTTTTCATGTTCGAAGAGGTAAACAACAGAAAACGTTCGAAGGGTTTTGCTTCCTTTCATTGTTGAAAGAGCAGCTTAGTTCCTGTTTTGGATGGAATGACTGGAAAAACTGATGATTTCTGGAAGTGCATTTTAGCAGCAAAGAAATCATCTTTTGCTTTGTTTTCGGGGACAGTAGACGGCCTAATCAGTATCTTTTACTTCGAGTTCTCTTATATCCCTCTCCCTCTCCCTCTCCTTGCTCTTTGCTTTTCTTTTAGCAAGCAGTATTTATATCCCTGTTACCACAGTAAGAATTGATGCTGTTGCGTATGTCCGTGATGTGTATCTGGAGTCAGGACTTGAGCTCGATAAATATTGTATTCTTGTACTCCATAAATATTTAAGTAAATGAATTTACTTTTAAAGTGATTTACCAATTGATTAACTTGGCAGACATCATGATGTGAACTCAATCTGGAATCAGATTCTTTTCAAATCTTTGTATATAAAAGGAGAATGCTTTGCTGTTAACTTCCTTTTTCTATTTTCTCTGTTGATGGTGTTCGACTAATGACACGCAAGGAGAATTCAAAGAGCTTTTGTCCAGTTTCTGAAGTATCACAATCATGCTAGTGAAGTGAGGAAATTTATGTACAAGGCCTAAACCTACAACTCTGTTCATGGTTGTTAAGTGTTATTAATGTTGTGGAAAGTTTGGGAAACCTAATTGAAAAAGTCACGAATAGGTGGGAAATCTTACTACTTGGGTGGGACATATTTAGTCTTAAATAAAACTCATATATGGAAATATTGGGAATAGGTTACAGCAAAGCGTTAAAAAGGTTAATGTTAAAATCTTGCTATGGTTCAGAATTTTCATGTTTTGCAGTTTTTGGAGTTCTGGAGATGTGATGTTTGGAGATCCTCTGAAATGGCTTGTGATGAAGGAAACTATAACAAACTTAGTAGAGGCCTTTGATTCATTTATATGGAAGAAGATGGCATGTGTTCAAACACAACGATAAAACCTTTACACGTTTGCTAGAGAGACTGAGAAAATGGCAGAATTTCATGAACTCACGCGAACATTTGCATTTCATTTCAATGTGTAAAAATAAGTCGATGAGCATTCACTCAAGGAGGTCACCTGATGCGATGCAAGTGCCTTTTTTCCAGAGCTACAATACAAGTTAAAGTCTGGGAATCAGTCTCTACCTTTCTATTATCTGGCTGTAGGAAGTAGACTTTGTAAGTATCTGGATGGTAATAGTGCTGTATGGGGTTTTGAGCTTTACTTTTCCTGATATTTCTGTCCAAGAACAATAGGTAAACAATAGTTGAGAAATCACTATGCAAATAATCCACAATTTAATGGTTCGAATCTATCATCTTTGTGTGTTTCCATGAGTTGTGGCAATCTCCTTCGAAACAATAAACATGCAAGTGAGGAATGCAAGAAATGAATACTGGTGCATAGGAGGGAACAGTAATGGCAAAAGAAATCCTGAGAGCATAGGAATGAGACTGGACTATTTCATTAGGGCCATGACAAGAATAGGGTACCCAATTTACCACTCAGACACCTGCTTTATGGAGACTAAACGTACTGTGCCTTTGCAAGTTTGTGCAGGATTCTCTCGTTGATCCTTTTTTATGGCACTGCTGCAAAAACGTAGTCATTCAGCAACATGTTACTTTTTATCCTATATTCATTGTTCAAAAAGAGGTGTTTTGAGTCCATTATGTGGCATTCTTTTCTATAATGGAATCAAAAGTCAGGGTTGAATGTCTATCTGGGAGACACAATCTCAGTTTGCAATATGAAAGGCACATAGCCGGAATGGTAGGCAGGGAAAGAAAGGTACCCTTTCAAGGAAATTCTTTAAGCAGATGCCAATGATGAAAAAAGAAAAAAAAAAAAAAAAGACAGATGCTCAGAAGGAAGGCATTACTAAACAAGCAATGGGATGCCACTTTGTTGAGATATTGGGAATTCCTTGGATTCCTCTCCTTTTATTGTGTAAGCAGGATAAGAGATATTTTTAGTAGTTTTGACAGTTATTATGAGATTTTTAGTCCAATGAAAATTTTGACCATTTCTTTTTTGTGGTTCTTTTGCAGTGTTGATATTTTGAGGAGGATTCCACTTAAAGGTTGGGTGTTGATCTTTTGAGTAGGATTCCACTTAAAGTTTGGAAGTAAGAACAAGGTCTGATCTTTTTTGTTACTTTTATGGTGTCATACAGTCTTTGCTAGTTGCTCCACTTATACTGATCTTAACCAATGCTGAGGTGGACTGTTAATAACTCAAAAAAGTGGATGGATGCGCTCTCTCTCTCTCTCTCTCTATATATATATATATATATGTATATGTATGTATGTACATATACCTACCTTTTTGTTATCATCCTTTACCTACCTTACTTTACAGAAAAGTTGCAACCATATGGCCCCTGATAAGAAGCATAAACTTCCTTTTCCTTTTATGACAGCTTTGAGATCCACAAGCTGCTTTTATTCAAGCATGAAAAGATAACAGTAGAGAATGAACAGTAAGTTCACTTATTCATAAGATAAGCTATAAATAATATAGTAATACTATGCATAGTAATCACATGGTAGCATTTGATAGCAAGGTAACTTATCCTAAATCATTTCAGGCCTTTATGTGGTATTCTTTTGTGATGATTGAAGAGTTGAAGTAAAATCAAAATTCTTAAAGTTGAATGTCTGAAAGATGAAAACCTCAATTCACACTCTGATCATGTAATATTGCATGTTGGTCCCGCCACCCTTGAATGTACTGTTATTCGTTTTGTGGAGCAAGGAAGATGAGAGAGGAACATTTCAAGGAGAATTTAAGTATTGACTGCTACAGTGAGGTTTTCATTGATCCATGGTAATGTGTTATTTGACCATTTTCCCTGTGGTTTTGTTGCAGTGTTGGTCTTTGTGAGAGAATTCCAGTTGAAAGTTCGAAAGTAAGAACATGGTTTGATCTCTCTGTTTTTTTTTAGGTGAAAAGGAGAAGAACTGAAATTAAACAGATAAGAGTCCGGGGTTAAACATCCTTATATCATCAAGGTTTAATAAATTACAGACCAATAACGGAGGAAAATTTAACACAACAAAAGAGAGGTCCATTGCCCAAGCATTTTTAGCTAAAAAATCCGTGCATTGATTAGCTTCCCGTGGAGCATGCTTCAAGGATGACAAGCGACATTTGTTCAACAACTCCTTGCAATCATCAACAATAGGTCGAAACGGATTAGATGAAACACAATTTCGCAATAAAAGATTAATCACAATCTCGGCATCAGTTTCTACGGTAACATAAGAAATATCCATGGATGTAAGTAACATAAGACCATGCAATGCATAACTCAGCACCCAAACTCGAAGATATACCAATATTGCATTGGAACCCGACAACCCAATTACCCGAATCATCTTTGATAATACCTCCACCATCTGCCATACCCATATTGTTAATCGCCTCATCCACATTGAGCTTAAAGGAACCCACCAGAGGAAGGGTCCTGGTCCATTTGACCGAGGTATGATTAGATGACCGGCGCACCTCATCTTTGAGGTTAAAAAAGTGCCATTCAACTGCTCTAGAAATGCAATTAGGAGGTTTAAAGACGTGAGGGTGAGGGCTATGGAAAGGGGTAATGACGTGAAAGACTGAAAGGTGGAAAGATTCCAATTAAGCCAGGAACACCCGAGGAGTGAAGGACTTTTACTTTACAATTACTCAAAATCCAGTTCATAGATGAGATGTAAAAGAAGTCAAAAGATAAGGAAGGTAAACCTAGATTAACACAGGAGGAAGATCTAGAGCAATCACGGAGGACATGGATAAGATTCAACCGAATTTGGGCACAAAGAGCAGATATTATTCAAACAAATGTTACGACGAAAAAGGATGTCTTTGGTAGGCAACCGATTATGACATGCAAGCCACAAGAAATGGAGAACCCTTGGATTACAGGGAAGTTTCCAAATCCAACACCACTCATAAAAGGGAGGAGAGGAGACTGGCTCTTTTAAGGAGGAAAGCAGTTTTCAAGCTCATTTGTTCGAGATGGGGATAGGGCCCTGAATGGATTCCTGGATAGGATCTGGGCCAACTCAATTATCGTACCAAAAGTTGGTGGACCTACCATTTTGGACGACATTCCAGAACTAGATTGGTAAAGATTGGTACCCTCACAGAGACTGCGCTAGGTATAAGAGGGATGACAATGGGTGATGGAAGGACAAGTATATTTGGCTTTAAGGATACGGGACCAGACATAAATAGATTGATGTTTGGCCATGGCCACCATGTTATTACCTTTGGAGTCTCTAATCCTCAACCCCCAAAACACTTTGGGTTTCGTCACCACGTCCCAGCCAACCACGTGAATTTTCCTCGGATTCGAGTTGGATTCCCGAAGAAAATCTCTATTAATCTTGTCCAGCTTTCTAAAGAATGAAGGAATTAGGAAAGAATAGGTTATGTGAAATGGTATCTCATTGATATGAAAGAGAGAATACAGTTCACTACTTATAGGCTGTACATAACATTAAAAAAGAAACGAAATAATCATACAACTAACTCTCCTAATTTACACATTTGACCTATATTAAACATAAAGATACAGCTAGGCAATTGATCAGCAATTGATCTCAGTAAATCAGCAATAAATCACAACCTAATATTCTCCTTTCCAACACTCCCTCTCAAGCTGGTTTGAAGATATCTTCCATAGCCAGCTTGTCTGTAAATTTCTCAAACTACTTTTTGGACAGTCCTTTTGTAAGAACATCTGCGATTTGTTCATTAGTAGATAAATAGGTCATACAAATCTGCCCGTTCTCTATCTTCTCCTTGATGAAGCGTTTGTCTACCTCTACGTGCTTGGTTCTGTCATGAAGGACAGGATTATGTGCTATTGCGATTGCTACTTTGTTATCACAGTATGCCTTTATCGGAGAGGGACTTGGGACCTTTAGTTCATCTAAGATTCTCTTAATTCACACCACCTCACAAATTCCGTGCGCAACTGATCTAAATTCCGCTTCATCACTGCTTCTTGCTACCACATTTTGTTTTTTACTACGCCAAGTAACAAGGTTTCCTCCAACAAAGGTACAGTAGCCAACGGTTGACCTTCTATCGGTTATACTCCTAGCCTAGTCTACATCTGTATATACTACAATTTGTAGGTGACTATGCTTACCAAACAGTAGGCCTTTCCCCGGTGATCCCTTCAAGTACCTTAGAATTCTGTACACCATCTTGAAGTGTTCTGGACCTGATGAGTGCATAAATTGACTTACCATACTCACTGCAAAAGCTATATCTGGACGGGTATGTGATAGATAAATCAGTCTACCAACCAATCTATGAAATTGTTCCCTGTTCTTTACATTTTTGGGTTTAGCAAGTTGGAGCTTCAAGTTAGGTTCTATTGGTGTTGCTGCTGCCTTGCAACCGAGAAGACTGGTTTCTCCAAGAAGATCCAAAACATACTTTCGTTGAGACACGAAGATACCCTTTTTAGACCTGGCAAACTCCATTTCAAGAAAATACTTTAAGCCTCCCAAGTCCTTGATCTCAAAGTCATCAGCAAGAACTTTTTTGAGCTCATCATAATCATCACCTGTTAATAGTATATCATCAACATAAACAATTAATATAGCAATCTTCCCTTCTATAGAGTGCTTATAGAACATAGTGTGATCTACTTGGCTTTGTCCATATCCATGGCCCTTTATAGTTTTTCCAAATCGCTCAAACCATGTTCTAAGAGATTGTTTGAGTCCATACAAGGATTTTTTTAGTCTACACACTTTCCCTTCACCATCAAACCCTAGTGGTAGGCTCATAAAGAATTCCTTTTCCAAACTTCTGTTTAAGATCCATTTTTTACATCTAGCTGGTGTAAGGACCAGTCAAGATTAACGGCTAAGGAGAGCAATACACGGATTGAATTAATCTTTGCGACCGGGGCAAAAGTCTCTTGGTAATCAATACTGTGTATCTGTGTAAACCCTTTTGCCACCAAACGTGCCTTGTATCTTTCTATACTTCCATCAGCTCTACACTTGACCGTAAACACCCATTTGCATCCTATTATTTTCTTTTCCCTTGGTAAGTTAATTATCTCCCACATCCCATTCTTTTTTAGAGCGTTCATCTCTTCCAAAATTGCTAATTTTCAATCTGGATTATCTAAGACTTCCTGAATGGTTCTTGGGATGAACAGATGGGGGATCTTCTAGATAAGGCTTTATGCGACTTAGAAAGTTTATGGTAAGACACATATTTAGGAATATGATGTCTTGTACATGTTCGGATTCCCTTTCTAAGTGATATAGGTATGTCTAAATCGGAAGTAGTAGGAGTGGAATTTGATAAAGAAGGATTAGAGATACCTGGAGTAGTAGGTGAATCATTGCTCGTAGTAGTGATTGATCTTGTGCTAGAGTTGTAGGCAAGTCTATATTTTTTTGATGAGTACCCCTTCGGTATAAACACGGAGCTCTGAGATAGGGTTAGTGTGATCCCGTCTTAGTATTTCTCCCCCTATTTGTAAGTCATCTAAGTCTGACAATGGTAGGCTAGTATTTCCCATTTTTTCATTATTGTGACTATCCATTTCTTGACTACCAGAGGTGCCAGCTGTGGACGGATCACGAATAGGTACGTGAAAGAAGGTAGTAGGTAGAGGAATAGATGTTTCCCAAAATTGAGCTTCACTATTTTCTCTCTCCCCCGAAAGACAGTTTTGGCCAAAATAAAGTTGACTTTCCATAAAAGAGACGTCCATACTTACAAAAATATTTTTTGTTTTAGGATTATAACACTTATACCCTTTTTGGTTTGGAGTATAACTGATGAACACACATTTTTCAGCCCTAGGATCAAGTTTGGTTTGAAGCCTACCAGATATGTGAACAAACACTATGCAACCAAAAATTTTCAAGGGTAAGTCAGAAAAAATATGACATTTAAGAAAGAAAATTTTGAAACTTTCCAAGGGTGTAATATATTTTAGAACGCGAGTAGACATTTTATTTATCAAATAGGATGCTGTCAAAATCACATCTCCCCATAGATATTTTGGAACATTCATTGAAAACATAATTGCACGTGCAACTTCAAGTAAATGTTTGTTTTTTCTTTCGGCAATACCATTTTGTTGGAGAGTATCACAACAAGTAGATTGATGTTGAATCCTTTTTTCCTTTAAAAAGTTTCCTTAAATATGATTGAAATACTCAGTTCCATTATCAGAACGCAATATTTGTATTTTTGTTTGAAATTGATTTTCAACCATATTGGAAAACTTTTTGAACAAGTTTGCAACTTTAGATTTATCATTCATCAAGGATACCCAACATAGCCGGGTGTGATCATTTATGAAAGTTACAAACTATTTTTTTCCAGATGATGTGGTAATCTTTGAAGGTCCCCAAACATCACTATGAATCAAGTAAAAAAATTTTGAGGCACAATATGGTTTTGAATGGTAAGTAGTGCGATGACTCTTTAATGAATGACAACTTTCACATTGGAAAGATAAACAATCCACATTTTTAAATAGAATAGGAAATAGATATACCTCAAATAAGAAAAACTAGGATGTCCTAGTCTAAGATGCCAAGTCATTATTTGTTCATGGACAGAAAGAGAACTAGTACTAAAAATTTGAGCTTGTTTATTACTGAGGAAGTTGTCTTCAAAATAAGTATAGACCGTCCACCAATCTAGCACTGCCAATCATCATTCCCGTGCTCAGATCCTGGAAAACACAGTGGGAATCAAAGAGGGTAATACGACAATTAGAATCTTTAGAGAGTCAGCTTATAGACAAGAGATTACATGCAAGTTGAGGGACATGAAGGACAGATTTGAAGGTGATTTTTTTTAGAAATTTGAATAGAGCCTTTTCCTACTATAGATGAAAAATTCTCATCTGCAATTTTGACTTTTTTGTTACCAGAATAAGGCGAATAAGAATGAAATACATGAGAGAGATTTGTCATGTGATCAGAAGCACCTGAATCAATGATCCAAAGTGTAGGATTAAAATGGCAGGAGAAAGCACTAGGATTACTACCTCTTTGAGCCATAGAAACACTAGGAATATCATACCCTGGATTGGATTTTAGCAGTTTCAAAAGGTGATCTATCAGCTCTTTGTTGGAGGGACTAGTATCAGCCTCGTTTGCACGAACAGGTGGGTCTCCAGGCTTGTTGCTCTTCCAGTTGGCAGGTTTTCCGTGGGTCTTCCAGCACGTCTCACGTGTATGGCAAGGTTTGTCGCAGAAATCACACCAAATCTGAGGCTTGTCCTTTGTTCTACGCTGATGATTGGAAGCTCTGCTTGCATTTGCATCAGCAGCGAATAGGGCAGAATTTTCAATTGGTGCCCCAATCCCTTTTTTTCCGAGCATAACACTGCGACGACTTTCCTCACTCCGGAGTTCAGCAAATACCTCTCGAGTGAAGGAAGTGGACCACGACCAATGATCCTTCCCCTTACCTCATCAAATTCGACGTGCGAGCTAGCAAGAAATTTATAGATGCGATCGTTTTCCACTGCCTTTTTGTGGTGTTTGCAATCATCTGGAGATTTCCATTCGTAGTCACTGAAAAGATCCAGATCCTGCCACAACCTTGTCATAGTGTTGAAGTATTTGGTGACGCTATCTCCCTCTTGTCGAATTCCACCAAGTTGCAGTTGGAGTTCGTACACTTGGGATTGATTGCCAAGGTCAGAATACATGGAACTAACAAGAGTTCCTTGGCTGTTGGATGGCACATATAATCGGAGGGGATACCTTCATCCATGGAATTAACCAACCATGACATAACCATGGAATTTTCTGTATCCCAAGTGACATAAGTCACATCCTTCGAATCAGGTGCCTTTTTATCACCAGTCAAGTACCCAATCTTACCTCTTTTCCGGATACACATAAGCACTGGTTGAGACCAGCGTAGGAAGTTATCTCCATTAAGGCATATAGTGGTAACTTGAAGAGGTTGTGAGTCCGGATTGAAACCACGATTTTTAGAGGATTTGGGTTCAGACATTGTGAGAGGCTAGGGTTTCAATATCAAGGAAAAAGTCTTGATTCTTTCCCTTCAAACATGGACAAGAGTCAGAAATAAAGTTCTGGCTCTGATACCATCTAACGAATCAAGGAATTAGGAAAGAATAGGTTATGTGAAATGGTATTTCATTGATATGAAAGAATACAGTTCACTACTTATAAGCTGTACATAACATTAAAAAGGAAACGAAATAATCGTACAACTAACTTTCCTAATTTACACATTTGACCTATATTAAACATAAAAGATACAGCTAGGCAATCCCTAGAGATCAGCAATTGATCTCAATAAATCAGCAATAAATCACAGCCTAATATTCTCCTTTCCAACAAGCTTATTGGTCCCACTCGCACGAAGTTAGTTGCTTTGCTTGATATAAGTAGGGATGACCGAGTTAACATATCAAACAAGAGTAGCTCGACAAGCCAGGGAGAGACACTTAGTTTTCAAGCAGGCCAACTTATTTCTTAGTTTTTCCACCAAAAATTAGAAAGGATTGATAATTAGGTCTACAGTAAAAAATTGGGCACCCCAATAGGATCCCAACTTATCCAATGATGGAATTTGTAGGACGGTAGAAATGGATCCATGCAAGGCAGGAGGAACATTTTTGGAAAAAAGAATTTGACTTGGAAGAGCTACTTTTCTGACTCGAAAGGTTGCAGATACCCGACAAGACCCTATTAATGACTAGCGTTGTCGCAGGTAGGCATACCAAATAGGATAAGATCATCAGCGAAGAACAAGTGGGATTACAGAGGGCTACCCCTACAGACCATGATGGGTTTCCAATGATGGAGATTACACTCATGAGAAATGGCTAAGAGAAAGATACTCCAAGCATAGACTATATATGGGTATAAGGGGTCTTCTTGCCGAATACCACGCGGGGGACGAAATTCTTCCATAATATTACCATCGAGAATGATGGACATAGAGGTGGACAATACACAACACACAATGATGTCGACCCAAAGTTTGGGAAAATTGAACCAGTGAAGGACACGTCGAATGAACTCCCACTCCAGACAATAGGTTTTCTCAAGGTCAAGTTTGATGAGGAAGGTACCAACCTTGCCTCTTTTGAACCTAAAACTATGAACCACCTCTTGAACAATGATAAGTTATCCCACTCTGGCGACCAGGACAAAACTTGTCTGAAGTGGACTGACAAGGCTATCCAGGAAGGGCGCTAACAGACAAAATCTCTATGTTTTTTCAGCTTTTATATTGCTTTTCCTTTAACTAATTGCTCCACTTCACTAGTTGGATGCTTAGTTGGACTGCTAGTAGGTAAAAGTAATTTAAAGTAGATTCTCTCTCTCTCTCTCTCTCTCAAAGCTTCTTGACCCTGCCTGGATTCTCTCTCTCTATACCTACCTACCTTGACTACATGAAAGTTGCAACCACATGGTTTCTCATATTAGTATACTTGTTTTGCCTGTTATCACAACTTTGAGATCAACTGCAGCTAACTTCAGCTTTTATTGAACAAGGAAAAGAATAAATTACCGGAATGAGCAGTAGCTCACTTATTTATAACATCTGGTTGTAATATAGTATTGAATTTGCATCACTTGCTACAATAGGCTGATCACACTCCATAGCAGTAAACCTATGACTTCTAGAGGACTAACAAATTGTTTTTTATACTCTTAGATTAAGCCCGACCCCAGAAAACCAACATCAAAGTTCCTGTTTTTTTATTTTTACACCCAGACTCTAAATTAGGCTGTTGCAATGGGACCCAGAGTGACGTTAGCTTCCAACGCTTTCATGGCTTCAAATCTTGGTTCCTTGGCCTGGAATTTCAGCCCTGCGTACAGTTTCATGTAGTCATCAAACACAAACTTTGGGTATATTTCCTTTCCTTCCACTGCTTCTTTCTCCACTAGTGCTGTTGCTGGATAGATCACAGCATCACTTCCAGGATTGTAAAATGATGCTATAGACATCCTGTTTCCATCCGTTCGGGCGATGACTCGGTGAAGCACACTCTTGTATTTCCCGTTGGTGATTACCTGCGTACGTTTTAATTTAAAATAGACAAATAGTTAAGAAAAGAAACCTCATTTGTAGGCAAAGAATTATGGAATACTGAAATCAGATTTAAGGTTTTAAAGATTAGCTGAGCTCGATTGTATTTTTGTTGGCCAATTCATACCAGATTTGTAGTTCATGGGGGATGCTACAGGGGTGTTCAAAAGGTATTTTTTGAGGCTTAATATTTCAAAACATGGGATCTGATTTCTGATCTTTACCGGTCAATAGTCTCAGTACCTTTGTCGTTTGGTGTCCCAAACTCTCAATTCCGCGATCTTAAACCGTATTTCGTAATACTATTAATTAGAATACTTGTTTTATACCTCAAGTTGGTCACCGAGATTGATGACAATGGAATGGCGCATCGGAGGAACATCAATCCACTGGCCGTCCTTAAGTAGTTGGAGGCCGCTGACCTTGTCGTCTTGGAAGAGCAAGATTATGCCACCAGCATCGGTGTGGGCTCGCAGCCCCTTGATCAAATCTGGCTTGGGGCATGGGGGGTAATTGCTAACCTTGGTTCCAAAGTTAGGACCTTTTGTTCCATGAAAGGCCTTCTTTAGGTAGCCTTTCTCTAGTCCCAGATTCTCACAGAGCAAGTCCAGGAGCTCCTCTGCTAGTTTCTCCAATCTTTTTGCGAATTCTTTCATCACATTCCTAATCAGCCACATAGATAAATTAGGACACGAAGCCGAGAGAGGAAGAAAGCAATTTCGTTGAGTTAACCCTCATTTATGTTTTACTAATTAGAATTCTGCATATTTTCTTGCGGATATTTGAATTTTTTTGTTACCTATGTTCATCTTCGAGATCGGGTACTTCTGAAATGTTGGAATGAGGAAGGTGGCGCAAGTAGAAGGTGCTCTCCCAGTCCATGTCAGTGACCTCTGCTTGGACACCTTCTAGAGCCTTGGTTGCCACCAGATCCTTAAACCTCTGTTCCATACACTTCCTGTAGTGCTCCTTTGTCATTCTCTCCACAGTGTCCATAAACTCATGGGGTATCCCATGGTTCATCAACTACACATAAATTAAAAGAGTGAGTGTCCACTTTTGTAATAAACATAGGACTGAAATGAATGAAACTGGTATCTTATATAAACTGGTACCTCAAAGAATCCCCAGTTCTCGCAAGCATCTTTGATGACCTCCATTGTGGCTCCTCTTTCTTCGCCATTCAGTTTCTCCATGTTAATCACTGGGAATGACTCCATTGTTCTCTCTGTCTCTCTCTCTGTCTCTCTCTAAATATGTATAATATTTATATGTCTTGCACAGTATGCTGTTGTGCTTCTTGTTTCTTCCAATGAATGAGAATGAATGAGTTTTTAGTGCAATTTATAGAGGTTTGATGAAGAGGTAGTGAAGGAAAAAATAACGTGGGATAGTGGTAAGTTGGTGAGGGGATGAGATTGCAATTGAAGTGGTCAATTAAACTTTGTTATTAGGACCTACCAGTGTGTGTGGTTGGGTCCCAAACCATGGGTAAGGTCATTGTGCCTTGTTGAAACGAGTCTCTTCATTGTGCTAGGAGGGCCCCACAAGTAGTGGCTGGAAGTTCTCTAATAGGCTGCTTTGCATCCTTGACCGTAATTTTGTGGCTGCTATAATAATACTTAAAATCCATGAGGTATTTTAATATTCCTATGAGTGTGATATGTGGGGAAGTTGCTTCGTTGTTTCGCATATGAAAGAGCTATACACGAATAATAGAGGGCACTGGAGATCTTTTTATTTTTTTTTCCATTTGGGTAAAATGCACTGACCTCTCCTGATGAATGCAGGGAACTCCTCTCAGGTTCTAGTAAAGCACAGCCTTTCCATACTTCACAAATTATTTAGTAGATTTCTTCTGTCATTAATTTTTGTCAAAATTCATCAGTTTTAATTGATAAAAAATTAAATTGTCCCTCTTTTACTCATTTTATATATTTAGCCTATTTATGCGTGTGTGTTGATATATATATGGGAAAGGCTATATGAACCAACACTTTTTTAAACTAATATTAGACCAATGCCTAAACTCTTCGTTTCCAATTAAATTTTGATAATCCGAACCGTTCAATGTGTTTAAAACATGTTTTTAAGAGTAAGCGCGAGAAATCAGCTCAAAATATTACCGGAAAGGACTTGATCCGAACATTAGTTCATAAAACAGTTCCTATCAACATTTTGAACCACTGTTTGGATCAAGTCCTTTCCGGTAATATTTTGAGCTGATTTCTCGCGGGTACCCTTAAAAACATGTTTTAAACACATTGAACGGTTCGGATTATCAAAATTTAATCGGGAACGAAGAGTTTAAGCGTTAGTCTAATATTGGTCTAAAAAAGTGTTGGTCTCTTGAGCCTCCCCCTATATATATATATATATATATATGTATGTATATGTATATGTATATGTATATGTACATGGGATGGCTCTATGGACCAATGCAAGTTAAACCAATTACCTATCAGTTATAGATCCACTCAAATCTAAAAGTTGAGACTAAACCTCCAAATCAATACAACTAATTCCCAATTTCCAGCCTTAGCTAACTCCTCCAACCTGTAACCAGCCATCCCCCTTCTCCCCCCTTAGCTATCTCTCTCTCCCACCGGAGCTTGTCGCCACCGCCATCGCCCTTCTCTCATTGGGTTTCACCGTTTCAGGTTTCATTGGTTAGACTAAATATGCACAAAAATATAAATAGATTAAAGATGGGCATTTTAGTTTTTTATTAACAAAAATTAATGATTTTTTTTAAAGATTAACGGTGAGAGTAATCTACTAAATAATTTATAAAATGGAGAAAGTGAGTGTATTTATCAAAATTTGAGGAAGGTTCATGTATTTGTCAGTAACCTCTCGGTGGAGGAGGTAGTTCATTTTACTCTTTCCTATCAAGTTTGTTGGAGACAATGACTGCTTGAGAAGTGCACATTTTACATTCTGGTACAGATTTTCGACAACAGTACGCACCACATGCACAGGTGGTGGTGTTTCATTTGTGTGAATGAGAAGTTATTTTACGAGTAATCTCTGAGACAGTAACATCCATGTAGTGGAATCTGGGATAGTTGTAGTACAATTTTTTATAGTTCGCGTGTAGTATGGACAAAATGACATAATTTTAACTGTTTTGATCCTCGAAACTATATCTTTTTGATCCTCATGTGTGAATTGTGATAAGTTAAAAAGATGTAGTTTTGAGTGCAAAATGGATAAAATTATGTTGTTTTGTCCGCACTACACGTGCATTACAAGAAACTGCACTACAGGCTCTCTAAATCTCATGCGGTGCTGACTTGCTATTTGGGTTGTTCAAGTCCGACTCCAACTTGATTGCTCACTTAGTATTAAGTCATAACAAAATATTATGTCCTCTTTTTTTTTCTGGTGAGTTTCTATTTTTTTATATTTACAAAAAATAAAATTTATTGCCCCACGCAGGGGGTTGCCCGAGCTCGGAGGCTTGTGAGGCTTACCCCCTGGCCGGCCCTGTGTCCTCGTTGTATAAAATGTTAGTTATTGACTTTTGCTAACAAATATCATACTCTGTCTTAAATTACTAGTTTCTCGATATTTTTCGATCCAAAAAAAAAAAAAAAAATCCGTAGCATATTTTTTGAAAAACTATGCATGAAAATATTTTATTTATTACCATAAAGTGTCACAACTTTTTAAGGGAATCAACAATTTACTTGGCAGAGGGAGTATGGAATTATTAGATGATATTATAATTTGTAAATAATTTGACATCAAAAGCACAGTTTGTTCTATTTTATTCTGCACCAACCAAACTGGAAAAAGTGTATTCGAATCCTAGTGATAGTTGGAAGATTTGGATTGGGAGAAAGAGATACGATGGTGTTTCTAAATGATATTTTGCACAGATTCCTTCATATTATTGGGTAATCTGAGATTTTTTAGGTAATCAATTTTTATCTCTTTCTATTGAAAATAGTACGTTTTGATTCCAGAATTTAGATATTTAGAACATGGGATAAGATTAAGTTGGGTTTGTCATCTCGTGTTGTCTTCCTCTTATGCCATAGTCTCTGTTTAGTTCTGTATTTTCACCCAGTGAGTGTCAATAGTTTTCTTTTTCTGACTAATTAGCTAGGGTATTTAATTCCCCTATGGGAATTGAATCGGAGTCTATAGTGTTAATCAATTTAGGCCGTAAGATTTTCACATTCCTATAACTATTCAAGGAATAAGCAGGGTTGAAATCATGATTCGAATGTTTGAGAGGGTCAAAATGTAAATTTTTTTATAATTTTTAAAATTTATATAAGGTGAAGTGAAAGACAAAGTGAGTTTTATTGGGTGGGGACCCAATGAAGAAAGACAACTTTGGTCCGTACAATGGGGGACTGACTGCCAGACATGCATAGTGGCCATTTTTTTAATAGTTCAAAGCGTTAATGTGTATTTTTTTCTAAGTTTTTTAAAAATTAATTTTATAGTTAATTAGCAGGCAGGTCATTGAGGTTAGGTAACTTGACTTATGAACTTACTATAAGAATCAATAGTGGCCAGAATATGTAGGGAAATTAATTGAGTATTAAAAATGGTGGGCCAATGAAATGCTAGATTAAAGGCAATTGCCGACTTAGTTGCTGGTGTCATCTATTGTATTCACACCACTCTCTCCGTTTCTCCAGATTCAAGAAGGTTATAGTACAATTTTTTATAGTACACGTGTAGTACGAATAAAATAACGTAGGTTTGTCTGCTGATTTCAATGCATTTTGAAAAAATCAATAAGACTTTAATAGTGAACAACAACAAATCAGAATCAATGAGACTTTAATAGTGGCCAGAATATGTAGGGAAATTAATTTTGTATTAAAAATGGTGGGTCAAAAGGCAGTTGCCGACTCAGCTGCGGGTGTGATATCCAAACCACTTTCTCTCCTTTCTTCGGATTCAAGAAAGCTGCAGTAAAGGTTTAGTGCCAGTAAAATGACGTAATTTTATCTATTTTGTCTTCGAAATTATATTATTTTGATCCCAATACATTTCGATAAAATTCGCGTGATAAGTTAAACGATATGGTTTTAAGAGCAATGCGAGTAAAATTACATCGTTTTGTCCACACTACATAAAACTGCACTAGAGCTCTTCCAAATCCCCTTTTCCCACCTCTTTTCCACCTTTTTGTGATTGACTACCTTCACTAGTTAGTTACATTAGGCAATATTTTTGGTTATGTTTATGAGGGGGCAAACTTATGCTCCTGTATATTTTAATGGAAGTTATTTTCAAACGCTCCTTTACTTGATGAATTCATACTTTTTGGTCTTGTAGTTGGTAAAGTTTCCTAACTTTGTTTGACGAGAAAAAAATAAAGTTATCCAATATCACAACCACTACACCATAGAAAAATAAATAAACTTACTCCATAAAGGCAAAGGTGATTGATTTCACTCTCCATTTCTCACTTGTTGCTCTATCAAAAAGAAAAAATAATTACACAAACTTACAGAGAAATTATCCTTTGATGCATGCAATTTATAATTGAAGGACTTGTATGCAATTTTATCTATTAAAAGATAGAGAGAGGAAAAAACAATGCATTCATCAGATAGGGAAGTACGAAAATCTTTTCTCTAATCATAAACCCAGAATTAGAAAGGTTTGCAAAATTTGTTCTCAAAATGTTACCAAGACCATTTAAGGGTATGTTTGTTCCAAAACAATTGTTTTCGTATGGGACCCTACTTTCTCTGGAATTATCCGAAGTGAATAAATGCCAAACTCAAATTGACAATGCCTTGTTTGCGTACTTTTTGAAGGTTCATTGGATTGACTCTCACATGCCTTGTTTCTTACTCAAAATTTTTTGAGTGAAAGATACTGTCATCATGATGACCTTCCCTCCTTTTCTTTTTCCCTTTTCCAATCTTTTGTTTCTTGTCTTCACATACTTTTCAGTTTATAATTTGGATTCCATTTGTTTTTGTTTTTTTGTTTTTTATAACCGAGGTATTCGGACGGCTTGGGGACCAAGCTGGTATTGCTTGGGGGGTCCTCCACCTAATGCCTACTAGTCCTCGGGACTCTGAAGTTAACGACCAGGTAAACCTCTAGTGGTCCCAAAATTTGCAGTTGCTAAGGTTCGACCTCAGGACGTCTGGGTTTACAGCTTGCCCCAATCTCCACTCGGACAACCCCTTGGGGTTATTTGGATTCCATTTGTAATCCAATTCATTGTCAATAATTTTTGAGGATTTTATTAACAAGTGTTTTAGGGATACTTTTGTAAATCCTCATGACTTAAATATAAACATAGTGTATAAAATTATACTAAGCATTTTATTCAAATAAAAAACAAATATTTTTAATATGTAGATTGTGTAAATTTTATTTGTATTTAAATAAAAATTAACTGATAAAATAATACTTTACGCATCCATAATTAAAAAGATATCTTAATTTTTTTAATAAATAATCTTTTTTATGTCTTTTCTTAAATAAAAAAAACTGTCGAGTGTTGTTTTAAATTAATATATAGGTAAGAATTTATACTTATTTTTTATTAGAAAAAAAATTGTAATGTGATTTTACTTAAAGTTTTGACAATAGTGGGTCAAGATTTTTAATTCCGTTCTTGCCATAATTAAAACCCGTTGCCATCAGTATACACTTTTTTTTGTTTGTTCTTTTCTAAAATTGGCCATTTTTGTATTAAAAAATAAAATCCTATCATCATTTTCATTTTATTTTTTAATGAAAACTTAAAGGACAAATTAAAATAATCAAATTGGTGAAGAAGAAAGTAGGAAAACTATGGACAAAAATAGCTTTCTCGCACCTCAAAAAAGTGAGATGATTTTCAAAACAAGGATAAATAATATTTGATCGAAGGAAACATTCGGTAGGTACACGTTGATCATACATATGATGTGTCTGCTTCTAAATGCACGGCTACATGCGAGAGAGAGAGAGAGAGAGAGAGATAGAGAGAGAGTAAGTTGGCTTTGTTAGGCCAAAACAAGAAGTGAGCAGCCGCAAAACCAGAGAGAGAAACTTCTCTATTAGGAAAGTAATTTATAGTGTCCACGAGACATTGCTTTCCTTATTTTCCATTTGTTTTTGCCGTTAATTACCATGTCGATGTTCGCTGGTCGGCAGGGGTATAACCGGTTTAATTTGGGGAAAAACTCTGACCGAATTAGATTTTACGGCTAAGATTTGATCTCACAATTTTTTGTCTCTAGGATGCTCTAGATACGTTTAGGGCTGAAATATATGGTGCGTATATTTATAGCGATCTGTAGGTTCGTACTTCTCCCGAGCAAACTTTGAACTCTCTCGAGCAATCTTCTTACCCTCAATGTTTCTTTTCCACTGCCTTAAGAAAGTTCACGCACAGTAATAAGCGTCTTTAGTTCGCTCGAGCAGCTTCTCAGAATGTGAAAACAACACTTAGTGGATTAGGCTCAACATGCATGCCCGTTTTGACCGGTAAACGTACGAACAAAAAAAATTGTATTGTTGACTGAAAGAGGTAAACTTAAATACGAATTATTGAGTTTTTCCTTGAATAATTAAATCAGTTCGGCAATGAAATACTCTCACGCACATGCATGTTGTCTAGCTCATAAGAAAAGTAGCTGATTTGAGAAAGACAGTTAACAGTCTTGAGTTATGGATGAAACAGGATCTTGTTTATCTCTGGATAGATTATAATCAGATGAGGATGGAAAGTAAGGCCAATTCAATTTAGAATGAGGAGTTTAATATTGAATAAAACTCTAGGGAGTCTAGCCTGGGTATGTCTTGTTAGTGGCCAATTAAAAGAGAATTTTACTTTGATTCAAATGAGAAATTATAGACCCAAGAGAGTTGGGATTAATTAAGTCACAAAGTCTATAAATAAATATGCACTCACATAGTAAAAGGTACACACTAGTTCACAGTTTTAGCTATGAATTAGAGAGATTCTTGTGATCATTATTTTGACTTCATTATCATAGTGTCTTCCAATTGCAACGACGAAGAATTCTTTGATGATCACTGGGGTCACACCATTGTGTACGTGAGTTGTGACTAAAGTTTCATTCTGTATAAATTAGGGCTCACAAATGATCAAAGTTATTCAAGTTTAAGCTATTATTTATTCGTTAAAAATTTATCCAAGTTCAGTTTATTACATAAATAAACCAAACTTGAATATTTTCTTAAAGTTTGTTAACTTTTCTAACGCTTGAACTGACTATTACTAGTTATTTCTGCTTATAATGTATAAATTTTAGCTTACTTAAAATTTTGCTCGCTTTTAGCTTAATTAAAACCCATTTGAGACGATCATTTTATTTTATAAAAAGTTAAGGTTAAACAATTGTTCGGCTCATTCATCGGTCCAATATAATATTATTTTTACGGCCTGTTTGTTAGCAGTTAAAATATATAAGATATTTGATATCTTTAAACCAATAATGATATTTTTGTTATTAATCAAAAGGGAATAAGATATGCATAGAGAGAGCGATAGAATAATTTTTATTTCTCTTTAAATCGATAAAATAGTGTTGTGGAAATCATATTTATATTCCTAGAAGTAAATAAATTCCAAATATAAAAAAGCTCGTATAGTCGTATCGAGGATGATAGCACTGAATTATTTCTATTATTTATAATAAAAAAGCCCTTAAAATAAGTCATCCATTAGTCATGGCTCCACCGCAGAAAAATAAGAAACAAAGAGAAGTTTGGTCAAAGAAAACTTTTACTAGCTGGTCAAAGTAAACAATAACAGTAATTTTCTTATGATTGTAGCAATTGACCTGTAAATCCATTATTAATGACTTCCGATTTTAAAAGTAAGTTCCTAATCATTGTAATTGACCAGTTAATCCAGTTATTATAAGGGAAAATTTCTAAAAAATGAAAATGACAAAAAAGTAATTCATCAGATCAGTAGAAACAAGAATTGAAATATATATATAGAAACATGAATTTATGTTTATAAATATCACAATCATGGAATTCATTTGTTAAATGACAAATTTGACCTTCATTTGCTCTCAAGAGTAAACAGACTTGTTTCCAAGACTTAAAATAGTTGCTCCCTAGAAATTTTTTAAAATTGCTCCCTAAGAAAAAATTGATTTGCTGTCATAGACTAAATGACTTGCTTTACAGAGTTAAAATACGATATATATACTTAGGGTTAAAATATTTGCTCCTAATAGTTAGGTGACTTGCTCTAAAGACTTAAGCAAATTGCTTCACATGAGTAAATTGACTTGCTCTCAAACCTTAAATGAATTGCTATTTAAGAAAAAATTAAGTTGCTCTCATAAGTAAAATGACTTATTTCCAATGAATTAACAGACTTGTTATCAAGGATAAATGGACTTGCTCTCAAACGCTTAAGTGACTTGCTAAGTGACTTAAGCAAGTCGTTCTCCCATGGATAAATTGACTTGCTTCAAGAGTAAATAGATTTGCTCTCAAGGTTTGAATGAGTTGCTCTCAAGAAAGAATTGTGTTGCTCTTTTGGGTAATATAACTTTTTTCTCAATGGGTTAATAGACTTGCTCCCAAGACTTAAATTTATTTACTATTGCTAAAATAATAGATGCTAAAATGACTTGATCTCAAAGCTAAAATAACTTGCTCCATATGACTAAACTAACTTGCTCAAACTGATTTGCTCCAAATAGTAAAATGTATTGCTACGAAGGTTAAGATGACTTGCTCCAATTAAATGAATTGACTTGCTCTAAAGAGTAAACTTATTTTTTTGGATAAACGTTGAAATAGTAAACTGACTTGTTCCAAAGGGCAAACTAACTTGCTCCATGGCTTCAAGGATAAAATGGTCTCAACAAACTTTTTTTTTTCATATCTTCGATATTTTTTACATGATCCTATGCATCCGTAATTTCAATTCTTGTTTCCACTTATTTAAAATATTTTTTGGTCCTTTTCCTCGTTTTTTTCTTTTTTTGGAAATTTTCCCTTATTATAATAGCTTCTGGTCCAACTTCCAAAGTTATACACCGCCATAGTCTCAGTTTGAGGAAAACTCTATTGATTTGAAAGAATGTTTATGGGGTTGATGTATCTGATAGAGATGGACTTGGTCCAGTTGTGTATCGCGCATAATAAGGCATGATGTGTATTAAAATAATATCATTTTGATGCACAAAGATTGTCCGAACAGTCAAGCAGTGTTTGGACTGAATTTGATCAATTTTTTGTACGTTAAAACGACGTCATTTTAATGCATAACACAATAAGATCCCATTCCTATAGGGATGGATACTTATTTCTAACTTTCTTCGCCCTTGTGTCAAGCTAATTGCTTTTTAATACGAGTATTGAATTGAACTATTTATCTAATGAGACTATAAATCTAGTGTTTAATTAAAAAATTTGTGACCTTATTAATTTACCAATTGGAAAATAATTTCAAAAAAAAAAAGTGGGATCTATAATAATACAATATAGTTCTGGTATTATTATTATTATTATTTATTAGATTACGTATCCCATGAAATTATATATCTTCTTACCATTTTATTCCAGTCAAACAAATAACCCACCAAGTTCGTTGATTAAATTACAGGATTTCTTTTCTCTGGTGCATTAATTTCATATCACAGAAATTCCTCACATGTCTTTTTTGTTTTTCAGTTTGACCCTAATTTCAATCTCTGAATGCAAATTTTCTGGGATTGAAGCTACATTTTCTTTGTGGGTGAGGGAAAATACTGCCTTAAAATTCAACAAATTGGACCAAAAAATTGTTGGTCTTTTAAATACTGAGGTCAAAAGTCACCTAACAGTGATTTACACGAAAAGGAATCTTACAAGGAGAAAATATCAAAAACACAAGTTGGGGTGTCTTAAAAGATACATTGAATTAGTGCAATTGTTTGCCTTTGATTTTCTTGTATGTTCATGAGATAAACATCGAGATTTTATTTGGAGTCCCAAATGATATTTTCTTTGTCAGACTTGTCGACGGTTAGAGATATGGATTAGATTGTGTAATTTAAGTAATTTGGGGGCGTTTAGGACTTTATAACGCCCCATATATACCACTGACCCAATAACTTGTCGGAACCTAACCATGTGGCCCAAAATATTTAAGTCCAAGTTATTAGTAGTAACATAAATGGTTCGTTATATATCTAAGATTACCCACATAAACTTTCGATGTGGGACATGATATCACAATCTCCCCACCTTTAAAATCTTGCACCCTTGCAAGGGATTGTACACTAGAATCACCACGGCCTAACCCTGGATCTGTTCTCTACACCATAGAGATGTTCATAAGTCTAATTGAGTGAGTGGACGTTAAATTTTAATTAATTGATTCTAGGCAAATTGATATTTTTTGTACTCGCTGCAAAATCACTCCTTTGAAATCGAGGAGTTAGCTAATCATCTAGACGGTTTTAATTTTGTTAGATAGGTAGATTGACAGATACATATAATTCTAAATAAGGTAAAAATAACAATATGAAAGATTAAAAGAAATTACTTCTTCAAATATTTTTTATTTTTAAAATTTAAAATAAGAGATATAAAGAGTTCGCTTAATATTGAGAATAAAAGCAATAGAAATGATGAGTTATACTGAGTATGTTTATTTTGTTAGATGGACAACGTTTGTTATGGTGTAGGATAATTATACTTATAATAATGCCTTTACGGCAGATTGACTTGGATAATATCTCAATTATGAGATTTTATTCACATTCTTACTCACCTATTGAAAAGTTAAATCGGATAAACAATTTAATAATGCCATGAATTCACAATTTTATTAAAATAATAGGTAGAGTGTTCCATACTCTCTTTCAAAAATTACTCTTAATTACTTTAAATTATCAAAATTCTTGAATTTTAATATTTTATTTTAATTATTTAGAAATGAGATTGAATGAAAACTTGATCAATTAATTTAGTCATTGAGATATTAAATTTAGTAATTCATGAAAAATAAAAAAATAGAATAAGAAATTAAAAATATTTCAATTTGCACATTCTATATAAACTACGCGTTTTACATTGTGTTAATGCGATGGAAATTTATTATGAAAATTTTAAGGAAAATATCGACTGATTTAATAAGATGTTTCCCGAGAAGCTCTTGCTCGTAATCATTAATTGTATGGAAGAAAACAAATGAGGATTTTGTATTTTCAGAATAATTGACTTTGACGCCGTCTAATAGGGGTTTTAATTTCTTTCGTTTTTTTTGGGAATATGTTAAATGTGGTGAATGAAGCACCGTCTATCACGGCGCCGTGTGGACCGCGACTCCATTATTTGATTCTATTTTGGGGTCTATTGATCATTTTGATCAACCACGACAAATGGGAATAAAAACAGAGTCAAAACGTGGAAAACCTATTGACTATTGATTGAGAGGTGCAAAAACAACCACCTCCAGTTGATTTTTCTCTCAAGTTATATGTGGCTTACCATTTCGGATTCTTCTATATATATCCCTTTCTCTATCGTGAGCAGTACGCGTCAAGGTCTTTATTTATAGCTCTCACCTAAACTTGTCCTGTGTTCAAAAATAGAATGGGAGGCTGTGTTGCACGTTAAAATAATATCGTTTTGATTTACAAAATGTTGTTCGAAAATTATTCGGTCAATGACTAATTGTTCGGTCAGTGCTTTATACGTTAAAACAACGTTATTTTAGTGCATAACAGGGATCTCAAGTCCGATCAAAACTGGCTCGGCTAAACTTGTAAATTATAGTGTTGCTTCTGTAAAATTTGATCGTTGCATATTGAGAGACAAAGTTATTTAACTTGTAATAATGTAGCAAAAGTGAATTTGTCTCAAAAGGATACTTACTGCATTAATTCAAAACTCGATTGTTAAATTTTATTGTGTTTTCCCTTGTGTAATTTATTTATGTTGAATTATTTAATACAAGTGCACTACATATTTTACTTTATCTAATAATCTTCCCGTGGATACAGACACAAATATCTGTATGATTTTGGAGCAAAGTACTTTGCAACCACATGGTAATTACAGTTAGTGAAATGTCAAAGTTTTTAGGAGGGGTGAAAACCGTTCGGGTTGGTCGGGTTTTGAAGGTATATGAATACTGAACCATTCAGTTCGAGGAGGAAAGATTATTGACCAATCTCGATTGAAATTGTCGGGGGACTGTAATCACTTCGGGATAGTTCGGTCTGATCATCAATTTCGAATTTCTTGCTTTGGACTTAAAACAATTTGGCTAAAAAAAAAATTGAGCTAAAAAAAACATAAGAACAAATTACAGTTACGGGGTGTTTGGGAGCTCTCTTTTTTTTTTTTTGGGGGAATTTTTCTATTTTTTTTTTGAATTTTGCCTGTTTTGAAGCCACATTCCTAAACTCATTCTCTATTTTGGACTTTAAGAGTAAAAACTCAAAATGAGTAGAGTTTCTTTTTGTATTTTTATTTCCATTTTTCATTCTACTACTTTTGTAAAATGCATTATACACATTTTTTCCCTACTCTTTCCAAATTTAAAATTCATTCTGGTCATAATCTAAAAAGTAAAAAAGCAAAAAATAAAAAAACTAAAAACTAGACTCCCAAACACCCCCTTAATCTACATAAAATTTACTATTAAATAGACCGGAGCCCAAAGTTCTTCAATATTGCATCATGCGATGAGATTGATCGAAAACCACTAACACATTGAAATCACATTGAGTCCAAAAGCGATTTTAGAGTACTTCAATTTGATTCGGAGAGTTTGGATAGAATTTAGATAATCAATACCGAACCGTTAATTACAATTTTTCATTTTTGCAATTTCAAATTAACCAAATCTATGTTCAGACCAACCGAACTCTAAAATTTTTGATCTATTTGGTTTGGTCAATTACATTTTTACTCCTACTTTTTAGCATTATGTAGCTCTTAAACCACTGTCATTAATTTTAATATTGTCTTATCTAGATTTTTTAAATTTCAATATACATTTTCATAATTTTATTTATTTTTCCCATCAAGACAAATAAAAATATATATAAAAAATTATGAAATACCAAATAATACCTATTATCTTCAACAACAAAAAGAGTCCAAGTGCCAGTACACACGGAAACTGTTTCCGCAACCCCAGGCCCATAGATTTGGGCCAAAATTATTTAAAATTAGAAGAGTGGGGGCTATAGGACCATCTAAAATAGAGAGCTCATAATCAGTTTTGCTTGGACAGGAGGGTGCACGCGATTTACATCTGGGACACAAAGATACAAATGGCAACGGGACAGATTAAATCATTCCCGTTCCTGTTCTCTGAATTCAAAATCTATCTCTATCTCCGTACCATTCTCCGAACGGAAAATGAACTTTGCCCTCCATCCCCGCCCTGCCATATTTTTTTTATTATTGAGAATAAGTAAATTCATCTCATATAAAAGTGATGACAAATCTACAATTACAAAACTATAACATAACATAACATAATCTAACATAAAACATAAAGTTTGAATTCTATCCAACACCACAAAACATAAAAACATAAAGCCTAAATTCATATAATAAAAGATAAAGTCTAAATTATTCCACAAAATTAAGAACAAAGTTCAAACAAAAAATATAAATTCTATCAAGTATTGATTATTGTATTTGTTTATTAATTTACACGGTTAAAACTTAAAATCATATTAAAAAGGTTAAAAAGTAACAACAAACATTGTAAATATTTATATATAAAAAGGTTAAAAAATGATATTTATTTAATAATTATTTAAAACAGGGCAGAAATGAGACGGTGGTACCAAGACCCGCCTCCAACCCGTTTCCCATTTTATCTTCAACTTTTGTCTCCAAATCCAATCCGTTTCCCAAAAAAAAATTCGAAGCTCCAATCGAAACAGAGATCAGGTCAGACCGAACGAAATTGTCACCCCTACACAAAGATGGTAGAAGGTATATTGGCTCGTGGAAAACAATGTACAGCTCAACGTCTCTCTCAATCACACAATTATGAAAGATCCACAACGAAGTACAAGGATCACATACACATGATTTTCTTCCAAAAACTAATGTTCACAGAGGAAAATTTAGCAGTTATTATCATTAAGCCCTGGATTTCAGAATCTCTGGTATCAAATTCTGATACCATTTTTCTTCTTGACGGTCTTATCAGAACACAGAATTTGAAAACTGAGTCCAATGTGCAATTATATGAACAAAGGAAACATTCACATTGTGGTAGACGGACGGACAACTAAAATTCAAATTAAATATTTATGCCAAGGCTAAAAGCATAAACAAATAACTACATCCTAATGGTACTAAGAGTATACTTTAAACATGATACAGGGAAGCACAAGTTTATTTTCTTTTTTCCCTTTCTTCTGAAACAAATACAGAAAGGTCTAACCATTAAATGATAACCTGTACTAAAAGAATTTGTCTGTCCCTTATTTGTTTCTATATGCCACAACACGTTTCCTCTGCATAAACTTATTATCTATCAAAACCGTGGGTGCAATACAAAAGAATTTGTAACCGAGGTCCTCGAATGATGCATGTTGATTCGTACCAAACAAAACCCTCGGAGAGAAGAAATCCGGAATACCTAATGGTTGAATGGTCAGTCCTAAAATTCTGGCTCTTCAGCAACATCTGAAACTATAATTTTGCTTCCACACCAAACGGAGCATAGGAATTGTATATGAGACTGCAAAAACTGGGAAACCAATCTTATTAAATGGAGTAAAAGTCTAGCCTTTATATGGATGAACAAAAATTAAGCAACACTCGGGAAGTAAGCATTCAATCTACTGGTAAGAACATTTCAACATAGGAAACGACTAAACTCTCGAAAAAGCTCAAAAACATATCACGAAGAATCAATATTAGCAAGCAAGTAGCAACCATAGGGTGTAAGGAAAAATCTGGACCTGATACGGGAAAGCAGTCTTATGATAATTCAATCTCCTATGAATCAGCATTTGTACATTCTCCCTATGTCTGTTCAACAAAACTGCTGAGAGGGGAAGTATTCATACAAATCGTGCCATTGGCATCGAAGGCAATTCAAATCTAAGATGCCATAACGTGGTTAAAAAACGTAACATGAGCAGAATTATGGCTGAATACCAATATGCTATTATTCCCCGCATCAAAAGTAAATACAGGATAACGACAGTCTCAAAATAAAAAAATCCAAGGATGGAATAAACTGGTAATGAGTGGAGAGACTGCCCAATATAATAGTTTCAGATGTTATAATTTACCAATGCAGGACAAGCCCCAACAAAACCAAATGCATATAACGCGAGTACATAAAAATCTTTAGCAATTACTTACAATATTAAGTGATTCTAGAAGAAAGGGCCGCATCATTGAACAAAATAGCTTTGTCTGGGTAACCTGGATAATAAACCACATTCTTTGATGACATCATCTCAAACATGAAGTGAAAAAGGCTTTGTGGTTGGTTAGAGAACATGATTCTAACAAGCTCAGAATAAGAGTTAAGATTACAAAATCAATTAGGCGCAAATAAAAATGATGTATATAGCTTTCATTACAAAACAACCAATAAAGTCCATAAAAAGCTAACTACGACCTCTTATTGTTGCATGTGCTCTCACAGATAGGAGTATATCCTCCACCTTGACGTTCCATGCAAATTTGACTATGAGACATCCAACAAAATCAAGTAACTTAGAGCACATACAGTAAGGAAATAGGTGTGCTTGTATGACAATACAAGAAAGCAAATTTGGAAGACTTAGTACCCATTTGGCTTTCTCTTCCTTATCAGCCAACTCTTTTCCCTTATCCTTGTCTGAATCCTATTGTAGAATGAAATCAAATAGAACCTAATTTAATGAACTTGTGAGGTAAACCAGCAAATGAAAATTCCGTGAGGGTCAGACAATTAATGAAGATATCATAAATGTTCTTTTTCTTAGAGTGGATTCAAATTTCTTGTCAACATCCATCGTCCTTTCCTTGATTTCAAGGGTCTGCCACTTTTTCCTCTTCTCTTCTATCTTTTTCTCATGCTGGTTGAGAAGAACAATTATGATATCTTCATTAAATTTGGTGACACTTGTGAAATTTTCCTTTGCTGATTTACGCCACAAGTTTATTAACTTATGTGCTATTTGGTACACGCTCACCGGCTTCTCAATGTATGACTGTATGTGCACTAAGTTACTTGATTTTGTTGAATGTCATGGTCTAATTTGCACGGCCTGCACACGTTACATAATCACCACTATATTCTGCACACAAAAGCTCTGCATGGCCATATAAAGGAAATAGGTGAACTAATTGTATCGTGTTCATACCTATTGCTTTACTTTTCATAGCCCACTTGCAACATCAAGTGCCGATAGCTACGGCCTCGTATTAGTCGTTGCCACAGATACTGAACTGAGTCCTGAAAGCTCATTTGTATCTGCTCCTGGACAAGCCTGTTATATATTCAGTAATCTAAGCACATGGCAGTAACACCCTCATTATTAAGTAGTTCTGTTTCCATATATGTGAAGAAATATTACCATCTCACAAGACATCTTTGAATACCCCGAGTTACAGGGCGTAAAAAGGATGGATCCCGTTGGGCATAAAGTAAACCAACCTGAGAAGGATAGAATAAGAAAAATATCAGTTATGTTAGTAAGCTAGAACCTTAATAAGAAATATCAAGAAGTCCACATTTGGTAGCCAATCCAGGCTAAGCAAGCACAAAAGCCAATATCCTGGTAAATTGGTAATCATGATTCATGAGTGATTCAAGTGGGAAAAAAAAAACTATGAAAAGCAGTGCAAAGTTTAGAAGTCCATATAGCATAAACACATCAAGTTATAAAAAATGGAGATACCTCTACCAATGCAATACAAGAAGGATCATCCAGGATTTCGAGGCTACAATCAGCTAAATAATTAACCTGCACCAATTCAAGTAGAAGAATGTTCACAAATTAAGGTGGAAAACCATTTGAGACATTAGTATCACTTGTATAGCAGCATAGCTACATATAAGTGGCCAAGTGGGTGCATCCTCCAACTACAAGACTTCTGCCCGTTAACAGAATAATATAATTCTAGATATGAAGTAAAGAAACGACAATATAACTTCTTGTAGAATAGAGCACCAACAGAATTGATAACAAACCAAGACAAACGAGCAATCATTCGCACAGGGTTGCTAATGACACAATGGTGAAGAAGAAAAATGAACCTCATATTACGACTTAAGTTTCTTACTTCACCCCTAAGGAATTTTAAATTTGTAGACGTATAGTTGCTGGGACAAAGATACCACATGGGAAAAACATCGTAGCTTCCCACAATCAAACTCAAGTTCGAGTTTTTCATTAATTATTGTTAGTTGTTATGTGGGATATATTAGGTTATGTTAACCCTAATGGGCCTAGGTGGTTAGAGCCCATTAGGTTAACCCTAATCTCATCTATAAAAGAGTGTTAGAATAGTAATGGTTAAGTTGTTATTAATGTTTAGTTGCAAGGGTATTATTGACCTTTCATGTAATTAGGGTTACCTAGGGTTTCTAGGTTTTCTCTATATATTGATGTACTGGCCCCTTGTAACATAATCACTCAATAAAACAATTCTCCTTTCTCTAGTTTCACAACATGGTATCAGAGCATAAGATCTAGGCCTGTGGAATACTCGCTTTCCGGCGGACGGCTTATGCCTTGCCGCCGTCCGCCGGTTGCATCAGGGTCCTCTGTTGTTTGCTTTTGCCTGTGGTTCCGTTGCCTCTGTTTGAGTTCGTTGTCTCTGGTTCTGTTAAGCCTTTTGCTAGCCGCCTTTCGTTGGCTCGCCTGCCTCTGGTTCACTTCCGGTCTGTTTCTGATCTGCCGTCTACCTCTGGTCTATTGCTGTTGCTGTCTGTTGTTTGCTGACTTCAGCCGCCTGGTGCTAGCCATTCCACCTGGTCAGCCGCCTGGTCAGCCGCCTGCTTCCGCCTGGGTCTATTGTTTGAATCTTGTGGTACCCTCGTCAGTCTTCTACCCTAACCTGTTTCGTTTTAGGCGTTGGTTGCTCCAGCCCCTTGGTTGTGTTGTGGGCCTGATCTGCTATTGTGGGCCGCACCCCCCTTGCTCCCTCATTGTTGTCGGTTGCCCCTCAAGTTTGTTTTGATTATAGTTTGATTCCCAAACTTTGCAATATTTGATTTTGGTCCCTGCAGTTTAGACTTTTGGTGAATTTATGGACAAGTCTTTCTTTTGTTGGTTGGTTGTTAAATCCTCGTTTGGTGTGCCAAGTGGCCCCAAGTTGTGCCGTGTGGCACCTTGTTGTGATCCTAGTTGGATCCTTTGTTTCTCTCTTCCCGTGCGATTCGGGGTTCGCACGTGAGGGGGAGAACTTGTCCCATATTCCTTTGTTAGTTATATTCTACTGGGTACCAAAATTAATGTTGTCAAAGAATTAAAGTTGTTGAAGAATTGAAGTCGTTGGAGAATCGAAGTTGTCAAAGACATCAGTTGGAGCATCTCTTTTTCGTTGGAGAATCGAAGTTGTCAAAGACATCAGTTGGAGCATCTCTTTTTCATGTTGGCAAACCCATAATGCTCTCCATGCTCGCATCATGTGTTTGAGGGGGAGTGTTAGTTATTATGTGGGATAGATTAGGTTATGTTAACCCTAATGGGCCTAGGTGGTTAGAGCCCATTAGGTTAACCCTAATCTCATCTATAAAAGAGTGTTAGAATAGTAATGGTTAAGTTGTTATTAATGTTTAGTTGCAAGGGTATTATTGACCTTTCATGTAATTAGGGTTACCTAGGATTTCTAGGTTTTCTCTATATATTGATGTACTGGCCCCTTGTAACATAATCACTCAATAAAACAATTCTCCTTTCTCTAGTTTCACAACAATTATCACAAAATATGTTAGAAGTAGGGACAAGGCATTGGCAATCATGAAGGTGAACATGAATCATTACTATTCTCATAGCAAAGTACGAAAAGCACAATAGAAGAGGGGTCAGATTATGAGAACACAAACTTAGAAATAAGAATCACAAATACTAATGACAAAAAGTTTGATGGAAATGCAACAAAATCATAATAAATAAGATAGTGACTGGGATATTTTCAAAATTCGTACAATTATAATTGCTCTTGAGCATCATTCAACGCCTCACCAGCAAGCAAAAGAGACACATGTTAAGAAGGAAAAATACCCCAAACTCCGTATTGACCAGAGACTGAACGAAGTCCATTAATTGAAGCTTAGCCCATTTTAAGCGCAAAGCAGCGTTGTCTGTCCGAGGAGGATGTCTCCAAGGAGCACCAAAGCGTAATCGATCTTTCGGGATTTTCCCATTCTGTGCCTCATTAGCAAACTTTTGCAACAGTGACAATACTTTATCCATGGCAGGATTTACCACAGTTACCTGTAATTTCAGATCAAAATACCAACAAAGGATGCAACCAGGCCATAAACAAGTAGACAAAACCAAGTAATAAACCAAAAACTAAATGTGAACTCATAAAAAAAGTCATCTTTTGATGGTTTGCAAAGATAGAAACGATATTGATTAGTATCCGAAATGGTATGCTCTTGTGGTTAGACTTAGAAATGAGTATCAACAAGAAAATCTTTGCAAATACAACATGCTCCATATATACCTACCTACATGGGGACTAACATGATCAGAGTAAAAATGAATTTATGCATTGAACTGAACTTTTGGTTAATTTGGTGTGGTTAAATAGATGCAGCAGTCAATGTGATGTGCAGTCCAAATAGCCAACGAGGTTTTTTTTTTTTTTTTGCAGGTGGCGGTGTGCAATCAAAGTTGCTAATGAGTGGGTTTGTGGTGGCGGCGGCTTGCTAGAGGAGCATTTTGCTGCTGCTGGTGGCAATTGATGGACATTGATGCTGCTGGTGGCGGCTGATGAAAGGTTGCTGCTGGTGACTGCAGCTGATGAAAGTTGCTGCTGCTTGTGAGCTGCGAGTAATTCCTGTTGTGTTGGTTGAGAGATAATGGAGGTCAGTGAATAGAGAAAGGTGGTGGTGCTATTGGGAACATTGGTAGTGGAGGATGGAAAGAGAGGGAGTGGGGGAAGAGGGTTTTTTCCCAATGGTGGCTTGTGTTTGAATGCATGGTGATGGTGGGAACCAACTTGATCCACAGTTTGGTCTGGAATTTACCTTCATACTGTGTAAAAATATTGACTGTGCACTTATGCCTCCTAATGGAATTTAACTTGATCTACAACCCAGTTTACCACCTTCATCCAACAGAGAATGATATGTTCAAATTAAAAACATTCAAGCAAAACCAGAGTTTGACAAGACATCAACACATATCTTCTTCTCTCTATTTAAAGCCAGGCATTAACAACCTTGTCCTTCCCACCAGTTTTCTATTTCTCTTCAATGAATATTGACAAAGCCATGCTATAACACAAAATGACCAACTTAATCAAAATGCAAGCTGGAGATGACTTGTATAAACCCTATCTGCTGTCTTTTGTTCTGATTTTTTTCCTTTTGGCATGCAGGTGTTGTCTATTCTGCTCGGTGAAAACTATATGCAGTGAAAGATTGTTTCATTCAGGAAGCAAAAGCCAGGTCAAATATGCATTCAGATTTCAGATAAAAAAAACATTTGAAGGAGCTTTCACACTGTCAGTATGTAAATTGTTATCTAAACCTCATATCCTCGTACTGAAGCAGAATGGATAAGAGAATTTAACTTCAAAAAGGACTTGGATCAAATTTGCTAATTACTATGGAAACTTACTTGTAGAAACGCTAAATATGCATCTAAAATGTCCTCAAATGTACTACCCTTCTCATCCATGACCCTACAATACACAAAGGGGAGGGAGAAAGGAAGCTTAAATCATATAAGTACATAAAATTTATTTAATATTTCATACAAGTTCTAGATCAAAAGTGCACAATTTAAAACTTGAGGTACAAAGTTTTCAATCTACTGTAAGCTGTTTAATGATGTCAAGATAAGTAAGATACTGCCCCCCATGCTCCCACGGTCCAAGCAAATTAAGAAAAAAAGAAAGGAATTCTTCAAGACCAATTGAAGAGCAATCTGCAGCCTATTTGATCAAAGGTTTATTTGAGGGGTGAAGAACTGTCCAACTCCAGTTGAATAACAGATATCCTTGCAGCAAAGAAACCAATTTGCTAAACTTAAATGAGCATTACAATTAGTTACTGCACATATGCCACCCTATTGCTACGTAACTGAGATAAGACATCAAACTAAACACCAGAATACTTACTGCTGGTAAAAATTGCTTTGTTTGAGTGCATAAAGCTCAAAAAGATGTCTTGGGCTTGGCCCTAGCACATCAACAACCACATTCCACTACAGTTTCAAGAAAAATGTTGAGGTATTAGCAATGATCAATCTCTCCTGCAAACCCAAAGAATCCACAAAAACAAACAACAGGAAGGACGTGCATTTGATTTAGCATATGCCCACCTCAGATGGACTGAAGTAATCATCAACCATATGCATTTTAGCTTCTTGTGGAGTCCATCCAAAGGCCTGCAAATGGCAAAAGTAAGATGCACCGGAATTTGTCATAATAATATAGTTGCACATCACAGGAACAGAGCCCATTGTATAACATGCAGACCATGGAGGAATACAATGTTAAGACCACAGAAATTGAGGATGTGTGGATGCTCTCGTGCACATACAACCAACCCTCAAATATCAAAATCAATCAAGACTAGTATGTGCTACCTCTCGGGATATGAAAATGTCTGGAAACCCAAAATCCATAAAAGCTCGGTAGGAATAGTAGCTGCCAAATATGAATAAGCTTCAGATAGCGATAGATGATTAGGGAAAAAGTGACTACAAGTTAAGTTGAATATTAACAGACATTATTTGCGAGGAACGAGGGTGCATGACCCCTAGTTAGACCATAACGTTCAATATATATGCATGATCAAGAAGGTTCAGAAGACTAAATAAGCTTACAGGACACTTGCAAGATGCCATGGAAAAATGCTTAAGTACTGACCACATAATGTTTCTAAGGTCTTTAAAATCCATACACAATATTTGATGTGCTGTCTAAGAGGATATCAAAACTGTGCTTCATATATGTCTGCTATGTTAACAATGACAAAAACAATAAAGGATATATTAATAGATGCTCGCCACCACCAGTTTGATGATATAAACATAACCATCCTTGCACGAAAGGCGTGAAGGGTTTCTTAACCAGTTGACACTTGACACTTAGGAGGGTCCTTAAGTTTCAAATTTACCGAGCAACAAAGAAAAGACCAGAACTAAAGGAACACGACTATGCATGTTGAATGTGGCAAATGGCTGATAAAAAAGAGTACGAAAAGTATGTCGTGCGATGGTTGTCATTAGGATTATAGTCAAGTTTTATGGGAGTTCACTGTTTAATTGAACCATAATCGGGCTGCTGGCTGCATATCTGTTGCATCACAACTCAAAATTAGACAAGCTACCATCCGACAACAGCGTGATCTGTGAGAAGATCACAATTGACTACTGGACATCTATATTTAGAAGCTAACCCCATTGTGTTAACAAGCATCAGAGCCACAAGATAGAAACAAAAGCGTTAGTGCAGCGACAAAACTTTGTAAAAGCACAATCGGTTTACAAAATCTGCGGTAATCTTTTACTCTCTTTAAATTTCACGACAAATGTAGTACAACAGTAATAACCTTTCACCGTGTATAATTTAGTAGTTCCAATATTAAGAAGCAACATGCTGAAAAGGTAAGTGTTATAAATGAGTACATAGATTTCCAACCAAAAAAACATGCCAATTAGACCCTTCGCACAGTAGAAGTTACGGCCATAAACAAAAGGGGCCAACCCATATATGGATTCATGAAACCGCATCATTCAAATCAAATATATGATAACGGCTAACATTACTTGGGCGTTGAAGGAAAAAGCTGTGCGCCAATAACAACTGCAAAAGCAAAGAATCCAGAAGCAACATACTGAAATTACCTATCCGATGTCACGAGAAAGATGGGCAAACACCTCTCGTTGGCACCCAAAGCAATTAGTCTCCATATTAAACTGTCATGGTACAATGACCCGGAGACTGATGAATCATCAGTTAAAACTGAATGCTTTAGAACTTCAATGTTGTTTATAACCAGCTTCGGCTGTTACATGTTACACGGCTGTTAATGTTACACATGGACATCCATCAACTCCAAAAATGTACAAAATGAAAACCAAAACCACATAAGTATTCCAGCCATATAATATTCTTGCCAGTCCGCAATTAAGCTTCTGGCTCAGCTGCAATGCCATGTTGAATACTGAACCTACATTTAATTAGCATTTGGTTTGCTGAAATGATATTCGAATTAATGGAATGATGATTCCTTGTCTTCCAAATGGGATAACCATTCACCTATTTGCCGAAGTCGGCTAACAATGATTACCACATTTGTTAGTGTACCAAACATCGGAATGAGCAGTCATTCCTATTTAGCTGGAAGAACCTGGCTTTACTGATCTGTATAATATTAATTTTGCAACGATTACCTATCTGAGCATTTACCTGAAAATGGTCAGTTTCAGCAGCTGAAGACAACAATTCCAACAACAAACAGGGCCAATCAGTCGCCGAATTTGCCAAACTCCTTGAAAACCCACCAACACGATTCAAATGCTTAACAGCATTACTTCTCCACCCTTGCTGAACTCTAATCACCTCCTTTGCCAGTTTCAAACCCGCTATGGCTTCCCTAAAATACGAAGCTTCTTCAATGCTCACACTCCTCTTCTCGCCCAACCCAATAATCCCATTCACCTCATCCGCATTTAATCGAGCAGATAGTACGCATACTGCCCGAGTCCAGAGAACAGAATTTGAAACCTTATCGGACAAGGCAGTTCTCGAGTTCGTATTGGATTGGAGTATCCGACGAAGAGTGGTGTTGAGGCCGTGCCATTTGCTGAGGGTAGTGAAGATTTGGTGGGAGGTTATGGTCCCAAGCTTAACGCCCTTTTCGGCCATGGACTCGAGACAGTGCTCGAGCTGGGTGCGGAGGTTGGGCAGTGCTGGTGGTGTGCAACTGGACCATGAAGACCATGGGAATGAATGGCCGTGGTACGGGTGGTGATCTTCGATGGATTGAGCGAAGTCTACGTAGCCGGTGAGGTGAGGACCTGTGTTCCAATTTTCAAGTAGACCTGGAGAGATGATAGCAAAGTAAGATATACAAACATGTACAAGTATGTATGCAAGAACGACAAGAGAGAGAGAGGAAGAAGAGGGGGGCGATTACGTTCGAGGATGAGGGTGGTTTTGCCGACGCCGCGGGGGCCATGGAGGATGAGGGGCTGAGGGACGCGGTGGTGCTGGGCGTGGTTGTTGAGTATGGTTTCGAGGAGCGGACGAGGTATTATCCTCCATGCCTTGTTTACCATTTGCTGCTTCTCCCTCCTTTTTCCTTGGAATTCTTCTGAGAAATCAATGGATCTTCCACAGTTCCACTTGGGCGATCTTCCACAGTTCCACTGGGGCTGTAAATTTATACAGCCCGTCCTCCAGTGGGGGCTACGCAGAAATCCGTGGACTAGGGCGAATATAGTCGGAAATTCATGGACATTTGACTTAATTTATTTTTGAATTATATTTCTTATTTTTAACTAAATATAGTTTTTTAAAATTTTTATGTATTATTAATACATCTTTTACAGATTTTAAAAAAATAAAAACTAAAATAAATTTTACATCAATCCTGAGATTACCAACAAAATTTGTAACGCTTTGATTTCTAAACGCGTTATTTAAAAGGAGAAGTAGATAAAATCTAAATATTCTCAATTTTATAAGAAAAGAAAGTATATTGTTAGCTAATACAAGATAGAAAATACCAAAACTAATAAGTTCTTCAAGAGATGTTTTCCAATAACGAAGACTACAAAAAGAAGTCCAAAGCTCTAAATTTAATCTAAATAATCTACGGTTGAACATACTTTTCTTCCACATTAATGTCGTCGTTGGTCTATTGCTCTGGATTTTCACTGTCATCTTCGATACCTAGTATGAAACAGTAGGGGCGTGGGAGAAAAATATGCACCATGAGCTACTGAAGCCCGATAAATTAATCTACCCTATGTCTCAATGTGTGCATTGACAAAATATGACATACATCATATGACAAATATGCATAGTTAGAATAGAACTGTTAACACATAAGTACAAGTGTAAAGTAAGTAAAGTACAATGATTTAAAAGAAAAATTCCTTAATTTCTTAACGTTCTTCAAATTTTGACTTTTATACCTCAAATTAATCATATCTAGGTGAAATCAGTTTGGTCCGGTCGGTTTTTCCGTCCATGACGGACCGAACCGATTGGTTTGGGATGAAAAAAGTTATGTTCGATCCCGATAAACCGAAATCGGTTTAGGATACTTCAGTTTGGTTGGTTTTTTCGGGAATTTTGGATTAAGCTTATCGGCTCAGATTGGTTCGGTTTGGTTCAGTCGGTTTTTTTTTGGGATTTAGGGTTGAGACTTTGGAATTACTTCAAAATTGATTCGATTTTTTTACATATTCCAGTTCAATTTGGTTTAGATTCGTTCAGTATTTTAAATCGGTTCGGCTCAATTTGATTGAATTTTTTTGGTGGGTAGTTAATGTAGTTAGAGGATTTAATTTATTTTTAGCTAGTTTAGTGGCCCCCATTCAATACTTTACGTTCTATAACGCACGAGTTAACTCATAATTATAAGGAGCTAAATGGAGATACTCCAAAACCAGAACATTTGATTTGAGCCCCTTGATTTACTCCGCCTATATGGGCCACAACCCAATCCAAGTCAATTTGGGCCAGTGGGCCACAAACCCACCCCAGCCCATTCATCTCCAAGCCCACAGTTTAATAGAAATGTTTGATTTGATGAGAATAAAAAGGCGATACAAAGACGGGAAAACACAAGAGTCGCGTGGTTTTGCAGCCTTACCTTCCTACCTTCCTCCCTCTCTGTCCCCTCTCCTATCTCCCTCCGCGTTCGACTTCGTCTTACAGATCAGGACACATAAGTTAGAGAGAGAAGAAAATGTCGGGTGTTACGAACCAGCAGCCGGCGGAGGAAGACAAGAAGCCCGGAGGCGACCAGTCTGGTCACATCAATCTCAAGGTCAAGGGTCAGGTTCGTGTCCTCGCTTACAAACATACATACATACTCATATATGTTTTATCAGTATGCGTCCAGTTAACACTTCTTTTATGGCTTTTCTACGGTTATCCCCATTAGATGGTGTTATCTGCGTACTTGATTACGGCTTTGTGAGTATGTTTTTGTTTGCTACTGGACGATTGTAGTGTTTTCCGGCTTCTGTTTTGTATTAGGGTAATTCTTAATTGGCTTATTGTCTAATTTCTGGGATCTTTAAGGTTCGCGTTTTGTTGTTGTTGTTGCATATCAATGCATAGTCCTCTTTTGATCATAATTGATGGGTTCTTTCGATTGGGATTCAGTTGTTTCATATGACGATTTTTGCCTCGCTAAAAAGTGTTCGTCTTAAGCCATTTTTGTTTGGACCATTGCTTTGTTAAGGGAACGGTAACCATGTGACTAAGTAGCCTGGGAAATTCCAATTGGAATACCATTGAGTTAGGAGTTTAAATGGTTTATGTCTCTTTGTCCCATTAAATCACCCAACGCAGGGAAAGATCATCATTTGAGGTTGTTAGTCAGCTAATCGTGAAATGACAAAATGGGTCATAATTAACACTATTCTCTCAAAGTTTGGCTTCCTAGCCAAAAGTCTCAGTCAGCTGCATCCTGTCCGAATTTTCCTTTTTGTCCATCTTGTTATCTTCATACTGATTTGGGCCCATCCTGCACCCCTAGCCTACCCGCTTCGCCAAGACCTAGCCTAATCAAACTGATCTATCATGATCTCTTTCTCAGCTTGTCCTCCCAACAACGAGGCAAGCAACTGCCGCTGTGTTTCTTAATTGATCTCACCCACCCAATCAGCCATTTCTTTTATTCACATTCCAATAGAGTAAAACCACCTATCTAATTTATATTTATTGGGACATACTTTATCTTCCTCCAATAAGCTCTTCTTCATTATTTTCCACTAGTCCAACTACCAACCACCGTGGTCCATGGTAGAAGCAAGTCTTAGATCATACCTTTCATCTCCCTCTTGTTCAAATCAGTTCCTTTTGGGGGGTGGATGTGGTTTAATGAAGGTCTTACATGATTTAATCCACAGAATTATTGCATAAAATGCAAGATATGGACTCCAAATCAATTATACTTTCATCAAAATGATGAATTTAGTCTCATGAACTTATGTATTAAACTGTAGCATCTTCGTGCCTTTTTAAATTGACATTGTTGGAAGGATAGAAACAAACATGAAAAAAGGAGTTACAATGCTAGTCCATCCGTAATATGACATTTAAGAGGCCTCAAAAGAACATTGTTACACCAGTTGAGGGAAAAGCCTGTATTTAGCGTGTGCACGTGAGGATTGTAGTTGCCGATGATGGCGGGGAATATGATGTTCACCCTCATACAACGGGGGAAATGCAAGGAAGGTCCATTGGAAAAAGTATTTTTTTGACAGATAAGTTACAAATTGAATCTTAGTTGCAACTTGCACAAAGCAGGGTCAGGTCGGGATGACGGTGCGTACGGAGGAGGGATTGGGCCTTTCTGATTATACTTCGCTTGCTTCCAATTACGTAAATCAATAGTTCAAACCGCACTCTAAGATAGGGGGTAGGGGCACGATTGGAGCAGGTGCAGGGACGGGGGAGTGGAGGATCATACAAGCTCCTCGTTTTGGAGTGCCGGGGGAGCATTCAAACATAACTTATGGCAGTAACAGTATATGATATGTAGTATATAGATAACATACAATGGAACAGATATACGTCATAATTTGTGTCAAATGCAAATATTGTTTAGCAAAAATAAGTAAATATTATTTTTATGTCAAGTACTTGTTGAATTTTGAGTTAATATCTTTCTAGCATTTTGTCATTACTTATTTGGTATCTTACTTTTGTTTCTTTTGTGATTTATATGTTTAAGAGGTTATATCCTAGTTGAAAGCAAGATCCTTTCTTGATGGGAGTGAAGAGATTTTTAGGAGAGTCAAGACTTGGCCACTTTGGAGAGCCGAGTGAATTTCTGAGGTTGATTCGCAAATCTGATAAGAGATTCTTGCTTCTTGCTACTAAGAAATGAAACCTTTGGATCATTGAAACAAGTCGGAACAACCTCTTAAGGTGTTCTAGAGGCACGCAAAATATGCTTTTAAGGCCCCGATTGTTATACCGGCATGCATTGGCTCATGTACAATCCATTTGCATCCTTGCATGTTTTATTGTTCTTTTCTTGGTTGGGGGATGATTCAAAGAAATTTCCTGGTATGTATTTGATAGGGGTGAGCATGGGTTGGATTGTATTGGGTTAAGCTCAGAACCAGATCCGAGCCGATGACTTCGGGTTGGGACATATCAAATTGATGTCGACCGCCCACTGTTCGAAACCGACAGTATCAGGCTGTCTTACTATGGTTGGGTTCGGTCGAGTTGATCGAGTCTCTCATCTGCTGCAGTTTGAGAGCAGCAAACGCAGCTGAGTCTGTCTGCTGTGGAACATACTTGAGATGGGGAAAGAAAATATGAAAGGGGATGTTGCCATTGTCAACGGCGAGAGTCAATGGCACCATTGTTGTCAATTCGAGAGTGGGTCTTGAGAGACTACATCAGAGTTGAAGACTTCAAATTCTAGAAGAGATCGAGCCCCAGCGCCCTAGTCCTCTGGCTATGGCTGCAGCTTGAGTAACAAAGAGAAGATTTGGTAGGGCTTGAGTAACAAAGAGAAGAATACTCTTATATTTGACAGTTAATAGAGAGAAAATGTGTAAGTGAAAAAACAACTCATATTATGCCACCTGTAGAGAATGTATTAATCAATTGGTCGGTTGGGTTGGTTATAGTGGGTAGAATAATTTCAAACCCATTTCCGACCGGAAATCTGAAAACTACAAGCAAGAAGAACCCACTGCAGACCAAACTATAGTTTGAAATGCCCACAAGTTGTCCAGTCGGACCGGTTCTGCTGGGTTGTCTGGGCAAGTCCTTAGGTTATTTGCTCACCCCTACTATTTGGTATTATTAAAGAGACCTGACAGAAGGTATACCTTGTATACACAATATATAAAGAAGGTAAAACAAGAAAGAATGTGACGAAGATTAAAAATCCATCGAGTAAAACTAACATGGATGTCGCCATTCCTTTCAAGTCATTACTTGAGCTTTCATATATATATCAAAAGATCTACATCTCCTTTCTTTCCTATTGCACCACGATAGAAATAAAGCTACATCCCCACGTCTTGCTATTGGATGCATGCAGACCTTCCCTATTCCCCTTGATTCTTACATGATTCCCCTCGGTGTTAGTGAGTATATATCAATGCGTGTAAGTCCTTCGGTCTTAAAAGAGTTCATCTGGGAGTACAAAGGGATATGTTTGTTCACTTGTCCAGTTAGTATTTTTGACAGAGCTAGTTGATTTATTTTCCCGGCGGGATGATATTATCAAATTGATACAGGAAATAATGCCCTTGTACACGTAGTTTTACTGATGAGCCCAACCAGCCAGCCACTTACATCATTGACGTCGTGTATTTGGAAGGTCCCAGTGTCATGGTGTTTGCGCAAATTTTCTCTTGATGCTTTGATGAGGCAACAAGTTGAAATCGACCTTGTCAACAATTCATTCTAATTGCTTATGATCAGCACAAAATGTATAGCAGTTATTGTTTTCCTTACTTTCCTGAGATATTTGAAATGTAGCATGACTGGTGATCTTGGGGACTCGTGATTGGTCCTATTTGTCTGTTTCGTTGTTTCTCCATCTGTGAGTTGACCAAGCATGTCCTTGTTGTAGGATGGTAACGAAGTGTTCTTTAGGATCAAAAGGAGCACCCAACTGAAAAAACTTATGAATGCTTACTGCGATAGGCAATCTGTGGAGTTCAACTCAATTGCCTTCTTGTTTGATGGACGGCGTCTTCGAGGGGAGCAGACTCCTGATGAGGTCTCTCTCTCTCTCTCTCTTTCTCTCTCTATCTCACATGACACTTCACTCACGTTCACTTGTGCTTTCAGTTATGCCCGTCTTGAGCATGTACATGATCTTATTGTGTTTTTTTTTTTTTTCGCTTCAGCTGGAGATGGAGGATGGGGACGAGATCGATGCAATGCTACATCAAACTGGTGGCTCAGCTGTTTGAATATTGCTCTACTGGGGTTTTGTGGACTGTAGAATTCTAGTACTTGAATTTAGGTTTGAGCAATTTGCTGGACAATTACTGTGTGGGCACTTTTGCAAATATTAGGTCCTTTGGATTTGTATTGCTCCTCTTGTTTGGTAAAAGTTTAGCAACCTGATGCTTGTTAAGTTTCCATGGCAATAATTTGCACTTGGAAGAAAAGCGTGTTATTGCTTTGTTGATGGATGGACAACAACATGGAATTGTGCAACCGAACTAGTACTCTCTCTCTCCCTCTCTCTTTTGAGCACGCACGCACTCATTGTGTTATTTATTTGTGTGGTCTTTTTTGTTTGTGAAAAGGAAAAGTCTACTGTAAATCAAAAAACTCTCACAGAATTCAAAATCGAAGATTTTGATCTCATTTGTGTTTGTATTTTCATAAACCAAGTGAATCATAATTTTTTATTTTGAATTCTGACATGTTGCACTCTTCTTGTGTAAAAGCTCTTCTTGTGAAAAGGCTTTGTCCTGCTCTTGTTTGCCTGTGATGATGCAGAGAGTTTAAAGCATCTCCAACCAATTAGTACGCTCAAATAAGCCATTTGTGATGGACATTCCAAAATTAGTTAATATAATAAAATTATTCTTGTTATCTGACTGCACATCTTTAAATATCTATTTTTTATCTTCATATTAAAATTTATTTTTCAATTATTTTTTTAAATTAAAATTTTCTCTTTTTATACTAAAAAACTGTACAAGGTCTTTGTTTGTTTTCACGTACTCTATATTTAGAGTATCAAATTTCATTCTAAAAATTAGAGGAAGGAATAGAGTAATATTGGTGTTTGATTTTTTTCTAAACACCTCCTAAAAAAATATGAAGTATCAATTAACAACTCTCATCTTTTAAATAAATTACTTCAACTATCAAATATTAAGGATTAGCTTATTTTGTTAATGAAGAACGTAGGTTAAAAGGTAGAGGAGTCTAGTACTATCGAAGGGTATGAAATGATAATCGGCAATAGTTAAGGGGCGTCATTGTAGTTAACCTTATTTATAAATTGGGGTTTCCGGACATGCTTTGCTTCACTTCATGTTAGGGGTGATACCGGTCCGGTTTGGCCGAAAAACTCGGATCAAACCGGTCATTCCGGTTTGAAGGTTTTAAAACCGAAACCAAACCGAAGTGGTTTGGTTTGGTCCGATTTGGTTTCAGTGTAATTGGACTTGGGCTAAAAGTGAAAAAAATTATAAATAATTAATAAGTCCATGTCAAGTAAACTCAATCTAGACTAAATTTTATTAAAAAATTACTAAGAGCCGAGAGGTGGAGGACTTGGAAGGCTAAGAGTGAGTGAGATTGTGAGAGGCAGAGCACTAAGAATGAGAAGTGGAGGTGGCGGGAGGCGGAGGGTAAATGAAAAGTGAAAGTGAGAGAAACGATTAGGTTTTTTTTACATATACACGATTACACGCGGTGTACCACTGTACCTATATTTTTAAATTTTTAGATTTTTTTACATATACCAGTTTGATCCAGTTTGGTTTGGGTTGGAAGGGTCTAAAACCGAAAATCGGACCGAAATTTCTTTAAATTTTCAAACCAGACCGGACCGGACCGAATGAACTAAAAAACCAAACCAAACCGTCGATTTGGTTCGGTTTTCCGGTTTACACTTTCACCCCTACTTCATGTATCAACCTTTCGGATTCAAAATGAGAATACAACAATCGATGAGAACACAACAATCGATGAACCACATTACGGGCAAATTTATTATTCAAAATGGATGTGAATGATTAGAGTAAAGCAATTGAATTAAGTTTAAGTCGGCCGAGTGATATTAGTATGATATGTGTCTATAGTATTTCATACTAACAATTAATCTGACAAGTTACTTCACGACATTAAATTGATTACGTGAAATTTACAAGTATATGTGCATATATTATTCTCACATTTTCTAAACCTTCTGTTGATACAATATTTTATCTCACCGCTTAAAATGTTTCGAAGCACGTCATTGAAAATTGCCCGGTGACAACCATATGTACAAAAAATTATTTTGCCGCCAAATGGGCGAAGGATACAAGAGGCAATATGAAGTTCCTCATATATCACTTGAGGTATTTTCATGCACCATATGAATCTCGTTAATATGTTTTGGGACTCAATTGAGCCATCTCAAAAGGCGCGATGGAGTTAGGACGCAAAAAAATAATTTTGTCCTTTTAGGATAAAAGAAAGCACTGAGCGATTTATAAACTAATATAATTTAGTCAAAACAACTTCATCGTCCTGGGGAAAGGTACAAGGGTAATATAGGTAATACGACTATTTTCCGTCATATATTCTCATACGGTTACAGTAAAAAAGGCCGATTGTTAAAATTGAAAACATCAGGGGGACATTGGACAATTAAAAGATTGAGAGGTTAAATAATACCGAGCGATAGATTAAGGGTTTTTTTTTTTTTTTAAATTTACTCTATATTTAATGATACTAAACTTGTTTCTGCTGACTTCTAGTTTCGAATGAAATAAAGATGACAGTGACAAGTGAACTTGTTAAATCCTTCAGAGAGGGAGATAAGTACTATAATGTACCAACAGAAAAAAGGTATAGATATTGGTTGATTTTTGGAGATTATACCTAACACAAACCTCGATCATTCTATAACTTCGCGATCGACAAATTCTACAATTTTAGCCTTGTCACTGTTTTATAGTAGTTTTCTATCTTTCTTAATCATAACAGTAGTCCTCTGCCTACCATAAAATGATAACACTGGTGTCTGGGAATTAAATTCAATGTGTTGTTACTAGATAATGGAAAAATCAAAACCAAAAATAATATCAAATAAACTTGGTACCGGCAGCATACAGTATATATACCGAAGATTTTGATGATCCAATGAGCCTTTCGAACTTTAGAAATAATATCATTGAATTTAAAGTACTTTTACAGTCAAAACTAACAGAATCTGTGAGCGAATTACAAAGATTAATCACCATCTGAAAATACGCAAAGAATTCAGAAATAAAAGCTTATGAACACTTATGTTCCTGGGAATTGGGATTTCTTTATCTCTTGTTGGATCCTCGGACTATTTTTTCGTGATTATTTTGCAAACTTTGACTTTTCATCAAACAAAATGAATACATGACAGCAATCTGGAATTACGCTTTTAACCTCATTCGTTTTTTTCCGTCCAACCACCGCTCTATTGGAAAATCACCATCCCTGAACAGGCCACCGTCGTTGAGGATCCGGAAGCCAAGACGACCGCCTATGCTTCTTTTCCTCAGCGGCTGCCCGCGCCGCCTCTCGCGGAGGCTCTGACGCGTTATTTGCTTCCCTCCGTGCAATCACGTTGTTATCGCCACCGCTTGTTTTACGGAATGAGAAGGCCTTGCTCAGAAGCGACGCACCCCAAGCTCTGCTCTTCGTCCGGCGACGGTAGCTATCGCGCTCACCGGAAGTAAGTCTCATGGACTCCGAGAGTCGCTCGTAGGCAGTGATCTTAGTGATCTCAGAAGAGACAAGATCGGACACCAGCAACGAAGGATTGGATCTGCCCAGCCTCGTCGACGAGGAGTCCCTCTTGAGTCTAAAGCTTTTGCTTAGGAGTTCCATTGTTAATTTGAAGTTGTCCTCCCATTTCCAGCTTCCTTGGCAAATTTAATACTCCCCGTTGACAAATTAAAACGCTTTTGGCCTATTTTTTTTTCATTTTTTAACTTTTGTTAATTTTATATCATTTTTAAAATTAATTATCTGTATTGCCTAGCGGTGTACATGGTCCGGATTAGACCGATTCTGTAAGAATTCAAAAACCAAACCATATCTAACGGTTCCAAAGAATTAAGAACCATAACTAAACTATTACACATATGGAACCAAACCAAAACCAAACCATTAGACCGGTCCGGTTTGGTTCTGGTTGCGGTTCCAAACCATGTTAGTATTAAAAAAAGTTTAATAAAATATGAATAGAATAACACTAATTTTTTAAAATTGTGAACAAAATAAACAACATAATAATTACATCAATTTCATTAATTTTAAAAATTAAATTTATACATCTAATAAGTTTATGAAAAACACAACTACATTGAGAATGAAAGAGTTTTTTATTTTGAAAATGGAAGAGTTTTTTATATATATATAATCGGTCCGGTTTGATTCGAACCATGGTTTGTAATTATGAAACCATGGACCAAATCATAATATCCGGTTCTAATTTTTTTAGAACCATAACCAATCCACTAAACCACGGAACCAATCTAAAAAGACCGATTCGGTCCGGTTGGTCCGATTTAGCGGTTTTTTCGGTTTTTTTTTACAACCCTAGTATTGCCATAGCAATTTAAACAGTCTAAAATAAGACCAACAAAAAAGGAGAGAGAAGTCAAATAAAAGTGTTCATTAAAAGCAGAGACATAGAAAATTAATTAAAAGGACAAATCTAGACTAATTTGATCTATTAAGAATGAACTAATTTAATTTATAAGTTATGATTTATTATTTTAAAAGTATTAATAGGTTAGGTCCATGATTTTAAAAGTGTTAATGCATGAGATCCTTTTATGAACCAAAACCAAATTGCTCTTATTTTGTTGCTTAGCCGTCAGTCGTTTACCGTGTCTATTTTCTTGTTCGATGGTTTCGTTTTTTCTGTGATTTGTTGTAACATATATCATTAGTAAAGATATCAAAATAAGCATATAAAGTTAACTGTTATAACTATGAACAGATGTTGAACATTTATCTATTATATCAATTTTAATATTCAAATTATCTGTTACAACTTTATTATTGGGCTATATATTAGTATTTGGAATGTTATATTTATTGAATTTTTTAAATTATTTTTTTGATATTATTAAAAAAATTATAATGTTTTTATTGGCTATTGGTTTATCTTGACAAAAAAATTTTAAAAATAAAAAATTATGTTAAAAAATAAGTAAAAAATATTTATTTGGGTATCAAATAATAATATCTAATAATATTATGTGTTAGTCTATATGCAAGAGTGTTATTCGATAATATTATCAGATAATGTTATTTGTAAATGTCATAGATAACATTATAACTGATAATATTATGTGTTGGTCTATATGTGAGAGTATTTTTGAAATCGTATGTCAAAAGGACTTCTGGTCATGGTTTAGTTTTAGATGGACTAACTATATTGAAGTCCTTTTTTATAAACTTTTGACCAAATCTCCCGACATTCTTTTTACAATTATTTAGTTTATTAAGAAGAACTTCTTTCCCTTATGATTAGGTATCAATCATTAAAAAATGAATGTGAATAGCATAATATGTTTTACTGTTTTAGTCTTTGAATTTATGGATAAATATTAGACTGGTTCTATATAAATTCAAATTAATTCTCCAGTCCTGTATTTTATATACAACAAATTAAAAAATTAAAGATTTCTTTCCACATTTAAAATTATTTCACCACTAACCTTTGAATATTATAAACTCTATTCAATATAAAGTCTAATTTTTTCCTTAACTGTAAAGTTAAACTTAATAATAGAATCGGCTGTACGATACAATCAAAGATACTATTCGGTCACCATTCCATCATTATCAATAGCTCTTAACTATTATTTTGCCACTATCGATTTTCAGGCTCCACTCTACTACCGTCAAGGATTGAAGATGATATAGTAAAAGTTTATATCTAGATGTTAATTGATCTAAGGTATACTATTATATATGAAGTCAGTTTTACTATAACGACTCGAATATTTTAATTCAATAAATAAAAATTTTTATTATTTAATTTAATTTTTAAAAATTATTATTTCTCATTTTATCATTATACTTCATATTGTATTATTGCATGAGATTGTGTGAATCATGGTATTATATATTTGGTTTGGACGTAACCCATATCCACAAATCTTGATTCACCATTTATTTTTATTGGCCCAATCCTTTGATCCATCTTATTAAAACCATTTGGGCTTTAACCCAAAAATATCCAAGTCTATTTGGTTTGACCCAAACCCATTACCCACTTTGGTTGACCAATACTCATTTGGCATTGACCCATGAAATCACCCCTTTCCCATGGACTCCTCTACTTGATAATTTTCTTATCTTCATCATAAAGTATACGTTAGATTTTTATTAGATTGCACATGATTTCAAAGCTTCTGTAAACTCATTTCACGCATGGAGATCTCTTCCTCCCAATGAAACTTCAACCCTTGCTCATCGATGAAACTTCAACCTTTGCACATGGAGATCTCTTTCTTTACCTCTTATGGTTTTTGCAATTAAAGGAATGTTGACAACATTCACACTTCATCTCCCCAAACCTCCTTGGACCATGGTTTTAGCTTCAAATCCTTTTTCTTCCTCCTCCAAACCTCCTACCCTCCATAGTTTAGCATCAAAAGCTCCACCTCTAATGGTTTTCGCAATCCAAGAGGATGATGACAACATTCACACTCCATCTCCCCCTATAAATATGGCCATTTTCATCCTCATTTGGCACCACAATCTTACAATTCGAAGTTCACTAATGGAGGGCGAGGAAGAAATTAGTTTTACAATAGAAAGAGAGAGTGAGAAGAAGAGTAGTTTAATTGAAGTCAATACATCCAATTCAATTCAAACTTTCTTTTCACTCCTATAAGGTAATGGAACTCTTTTCTTATTTCAATTTGTGTAACAAATCATTGATTTGAGATTCACAAAGCCATGAAAAACAAATCTAGTTCTGTAAATTTTCGTTGAAGATGATAGTCCAACCGATTGGTCATGTTTTGAACCATCTAGATGAATCTTTATGCTGTATCTGGAAAGTGCTGTATTTTTTGTAACACAACCGATTGGCCATTTTTGGACCATCTGGATGACTTTGCAAACTGAATCTGACTGGTCATTTTGATACTGGCAAGCCACTATTCATTCACAGACATCTTATTTTTATTATCTAAATTTTGTAAAGACTTTTTTTACTTTAATTTATTTAATGAAAATAAAAAAGTACCCCCATACTCCCCATTTGAAAATAATAGAATTAGCAGAATTTTTAGATTTTAATTATTTCAAATTCTTGTTCCTCTCATTTTGGTACAAAAATAAAAAACTACGCTTTTTCTTTCAAAATAATGGCTCGTAACTCACTCTAACCCTATCTAATTGAGACAAGTAAATATACTATTGTTCTTAGAAAAATTCAAAAAAATCATTACCGCTACTTTTTATTCTTTAATTCAGAACTTCAAAAATTTACTTTTTCCATACTTAGCCATTTTTTTAGAAATCAGATTTTTCAGCTTAATGCAAACATAAGACCAAATGAACTTCTAAACCAAGATATGTTCCTTCTAATTATATTGTCCATACTAAAACATAAACTTAGATATTTCAACCTCGATATCATACTCAACCATCTGCTGTATGGTAATTCATCTGGATGATCATTATTGATCCAATCAGATGACTTATGTTTTTCTATCCATATGATGATTGTGATTCTCGTCATATTATTATTTTGCACTTATGCTTTTGTGATTCTTATTCTTATTCAATTGAAATCATGAATCATGGTTATTATACATTGGCATTATGAAAGTATGTTGTCTTATGATATTTTTAATCCTTCTAGTTATTGTTCGAGCAAGTGTCAACTTAGTAACGAATGTCTAACTATATGTCACTTTGAGTATAATCGTACTTTATGTGTTTTTTAACGATAAATTAGATTTTGAAAAAAAACACCGAGATGTGTCGTAAGAGATGTGATATTACTCCATGGGGAGATTGTGTTAGGATGTCTTTAGCTAAGATATGGATTTAGCCGAACTATATCTGATACCACCGGGCTACGTCTTGGAGCCGAGTCGGTCACATCTCATGTATTAAGCCAAGTTATGTCATGAGCCGATTATATTCTTTAGGCGTGTCGTGTCTTTTGAATAACCATAGTTGGTGATGGAATTATAATTTTTATATCAAGGCACTACATATGAGAGACATAATATTAGGGAGCATAATGGTAGAGAACATGGAATACGGGAACCGATATTTGGATACGTATGCATCGGATACGAGGTTTAGCTTAGGGGTTGGACCATAACTGTCGGTAATATCATGACACTGTTTTGGAAATGATTATTTTGACTTGTGGACAACACGATATGGACCCGAACTTGGAATTTGAAATGGATTTTGGACATTTACAAGTCTTGGTCAGACACGTGTTGAGATCTATATTGAGTCTGTAAAGTTGACTTTGACTTACATTGCACATTTTATACTGTGATCATTTATTATCATTATTGTTTTTGCTTAAAGTTATATCATTATTTTGACATGTTCCATGCATCATATGTTCTGTGGTATAAATTGAGCTATGTGTAGGATTTTTATTACTGAGCTTTATTTTATATGGTACAATTTCTCTGCCTCTGGCATTTCACGTCAGGTACTAAAAATGAAATAGAAGAACTGGAGATTCTAGCAATCGACAATGTCAATCCGAAAGAAGATTTGATAGCATTTTGGTTCACTTAGACTATATTTTAGTGCCCTGTAATTTATGATTTACCTAGATATTGTCGAGCTCTTTTTCTATTTATGTATTTCCATTTCAGTTATATAATCGAAACTTATTTTATTAATGAAAAAATTAGTCTTTTGATGTTAAAAATTTTATTTAATATTTTGTGAGAAATCAGAGCGTTACATTTACTATCCTTAATCTAGTTTATCTTCTTATAAGATGACATCTTTGGACCTCCAGGACTAGTCGATAATAGGTTGGAGTAATCCTAAAGTCGGCTGAATACCTCGACTATAAAAAGAAAAAGAAAAAAGATGACGTCTTTGGATTTGTTTATCTGAAGAGATGTCTTTATTTGGGATTTGTAGTACTAAATTTGTTCAGCTCTGAACATTTGATCACATACGGGATTTGAGAGAGTTGTAGTGTTGTTTCTTACAGTGTGCATGTAGTAGTGTGGACAAAATGACATAATTTGATCCGTTTTGTTCTTGAAACAACATCGCTTAATTTATCGCACGAATTATTATCAAAATGTATGTGATAAAACTATAGCCTCCCCGAATTCCCACTTAGCATAGACAAACTTATTTTTTTTATTTGTCCACATACAGTTTCATTTATTTGGCTATGAATCTACCAACATATTTTTTCTACTCGATTATAAATATTCGAACACCTATTGTAATATGTTGGACAATGTATCTTCCTACAAAATTAATCTGTATGGTCATTTAAAACGATTCAAATGGAAAAATAATAATAGATCGAAGAAGGAAATCTATCTATGCTATAAATCCTACCTTGCTCTAAGTTGCAGTACTCCTTCTAATTATTATATTTATATCCATGAACTTATGATTATTCAACTAATCATCCAACATTACGAGATTTTTGCGAGTTTAGGGTTTGATACATATGTTGTGACTTTTCATTTGAGAAGTTTCTTCAAAAAGTCATCTTTTTTATATAAAAATGTACTTAAATCAAAGGTACTTTTATAATTATGTACTCATTGATGTTAAGGGTTAAAATAGATAATCTTTTTATTGTTTTCCTACTCTTTCTATATTCTGTTTCTCCCTATTATTTTTATATGTTTTACGGACAACTTCGAGAATAGATGTATTCATTAACCTTGGTGGACGCGAACATTGAGAGGTTTGACTTTGTGATTTGGATTGCATCTTAGAGTTGTTGATTTTCCTCCGAATCTTTACGTGAAGAGGCAATAATAACTTCAGGACAATAACTACGTATCTCTCACAATCACAAGTCAGATTTTCTGTGTATTTTCTTATTTACATATATGCTTCACTACAAGAAAACTCACCATTGACGACCAAATATTTGGTCGACGAATGGTCCACATATCGTTGGGAATTACAATTGCCGACCAAATATTTTGGTCGCCAAGGTAGTCGTGTGATATGCTGTCGGCAATACTATTAGCCGACTAAATATGTTTTGGTCGGTAAATAGTGGACCAATCCCGACCAAATATTTGGTTGGGAAATAAGATACTATTGCTGAATATAAACCATTGCCGACGAACTTATTTGGTTGGCAAAGGAATGGATAGAACAATTGCCAACAAAAAGATTTCATCGGCAAATGAATGGACGGAACAGCAAATACAACATCAGATTCTTTCATTTAAGTGAACCTGTTGCAAGAGTAGGCTATGGAATAGTTGTCAGTGATTGCTTTGGCAAGATACCCGAAGGACCGAGATGAAATAATCCACAAGGGGGACGAGGGGCCCCTCGTGCCGGGAAGGAAGAAAATTCGTACTGCCATATGCATCAATGCCTTGCATTGTCTCTCTTTTTTTTTGAGTCTAATTGGCACCTTTTGGTACTTCTCTCATTTGAGTTGTCTCCACAGGTGGAGGAATTCTTGGTGAATGCTGAATGCTTGGTGTTGGCTCTCTAAATTGGTGCAAAATATTTTTATTTTAAAGAGTGTGAAAAGATACTTCATCTTTTTAATTTGAAGAATTACACGACTTCCAAAAACAGAAAAAAATATAAGATGTAGGGAGTGCATTTGAGTAGTATTTACTTCATGGAACTTGAAACACCTTTTATAAAGAATATTAGAATTTCTAGTATTAAGCTCAAGCTTGCTCATAGACACAATAGTAGTACTAGTGAGAGATAAGAGTAGTTAGGAAGAGAAGATGTCTTTTCTTATTAATACCCAAATATAATAGAACCTACAAAAACATGATCAAAAGCTCTACAAATCCTATCTAGGACCTTGCTACACATGAACCACAAAAAAAATGGAGATGATTGCAGAACAGGAATAAACATTTTGGCAGTCTGTCCACTACCCTTGGCTCCAATGAGAACTTCTAGCACTATCCATGTTAATTGAATTGTGGATAGGACAAATAGGAAAATTTCTTCTTGGTTTTGATAGAGAAAACTGTCATGTTGGTGGGAAGAACCTGTTGAGATTGAATGGCAGTGTGTAGAACTCTTCATTTCTGTTATCTCCTCTGAATGTTCTGAATTTCACCCACCATGGCATCCCTCGGTCTTTCTTCGATTTCTCCACCTCTATTGTGTTGTCAAGAAACACTGCTACTATCAATCCCACTGTTGGTGCAGATGAGAATAGGGTGTTCATGAATGCATTGAACTGCAAAAAAAAAAAACAGGTCCTCATTTGTCAAAAGACAAAACAAATCCTTTCACCACACACACACGCAGTCCATTAGGTGCTAAATTTGAAGGCCTCATTTGTAACAAGATTTCAAATTTCGGCCAATATAGCACGATACCATACACATTCTGGAAATAACTGTAACTTTGTTTCAGTTGCAGGGTAATCAGAATCATTCAAACTAATCCTCAAAAGCACCATAATTCCAAAGGCCATAAGACATTGTTTGATTGGTCGGGCCAATAACGAGGTGTTATATAGTATTAAGATGATGAGTAACCCCACCAGACTGATGGTGAGAGGATTACCAATACCACATTTTCAAGGTATTGTATTATCCCTTGTTCTGTGGTATAGGCCATCCACTAAATATGTTTCACCATATACCACATTTCCAATTTATTGCATAGTCCTTCAGAAGCTGAAAATGCCCTAATGGTACACAACCTGCATCGGTTTGTGGTATAGGCTATCGAAATAGTATAAGATCTTGTCTCCTCGTTTTGTTTCAAATCACAGGATCAGGACGGATGCCAGTTCTACGCATGACCTTCTCAGTTTATTTCTTGTTATGTAGCATAGGCATGTAATCTGTTGTTGGGGTTCGTTCAGAAACTACTTACCCAACCAGCATTGGTGCGAACGAGACCTCTGTGAAGAGTCTGGTACTCATTAAAGAACTGAGGAACAGATAAGCCCAGGAAGAGTGAGAGCCCCGTTATAGTGAGATTTCTCATAGAATTCATGTTAGTGAACTGAAGAAATGAGAGGCCGACTGATCCTGCACATGGGAAACCTTGTGAAGCAAAGACTAAGCAAAAGAAAGAGAAAGAGACAACTTCTCCATGAAAATGGCATACCCACAATGCCGAAGAGAACACAATACAATGCAGCATATATCGGGAAAGGTATAGAAGCGAAAACAGCTCCAAATTTTCCTGCAAACACAACACCACATCAACTATGTCTACATTTGGCTTAACTTTCCTGAAGACAACAAACCAGATTCTGAAGATGACTTCAACCATAATGGTTGCAATTGTTCTTTGGAAATAACAAACGTGCAAAAGAAATAAAGAAAGAAATGAGCTAAATGGACCTGATTTATCCACAAATAGACTGTTCTAAAAGAAAAAGCCTCGTGCGTGTGGATTAAATGGATACCGGGCACGGGCATGACAAAAAAACTTATTAACCCTTAGAGTTACAATTTTTAGACGTTGCATGTACCAACCTAAGATGGAAAAGAAGATCATGAAGCCAGCAGAAATTTGAACGACTCTGCGACTTCCAACTCTGGTGAGTCCAAGGAGTCCCACATTCTCGCTGAAAGATGCCGCAGTTCTTTTTAGAAATTATATATCAAAAGAAACATGACAGAACATCCAGCATGCAATTATTGTTTACTTACACTGATACAGTAGAACCAGTGCCTGTTCCGAAGAGACCATCAAGCAAGACACCAATCCCCTGTGAAGCCAGAAAAATGTGAATTGCTAGGAAGGTTCTACTACTACACAAAATGATGACTAGTTCTATAACGTGGCGAACTTGGATTACGGTAGTTAACTACACAAGTATTATTAATTGTCCCAAGTATTTGAAGTCGATAACAAGAACTTGGATTATGGTAAGTATTATTAATTGTGCCAAGTATTTGAAATCAATAACATTTGAGCTCAAGGGACTTAGGAAAGGTGAATTAGTATTATCCTCATATTGGATTTGAGTGTCAATGTAGGTATACTGAGAGATAGTATTGCAACTACCAACGGATAACATATAACACCGCAATGGTGTTTACAAGATGATACAGCTAGAAGTACAGAAAATTTTGTTCTTCAAAATCAACTTAGTCATACTCATATCTGCCAGGTAGTATGTTGACATTTAATGCTCGGGAGAAGATTGACAAGAACAAAAGTGTCCAATCAGCTCACCTGCCAACCAATTCCCCGGCTTAAAACATAGGCAGGAGGTGGAGTGGCAATAGCCAGCCGAGATGCTGCCTTGTATGCACCAGTGGACTGCATCATAAAAATTACAGGCCAAGATAAACTTTTTGATCAAACTGATATTATATACAATATTCATAAATATCTCACACATCAACAGGTCATTGCCTCATAGATACACCACCTACAGAAACAATCTAGTACAATTGCTACAGAAGTTGATCAAATGGTGCCAACCGTGAAATCATTTACTTGCAGTTGGCTAGAGAAGTTTTGTTCCTATAAAATGCCAAACAAGTAGAAACATTAGCAATAATTAACTATGGGTTCTTTTATCATCAGCAGTTAATGGAACCAATTATCGTCCCTAGTCAACCCCTTCAGGAAATAGTACAACTTATTTCAATATGCTTCTCCAAGTGTTAAGTTGCTGGACTCTAGAACTGATTGACCTGAATTCTTGGTGCTGGAGCCTTCAAAAGGAACAACCTGTAAACTCCAAAAGTCCAACACAACTTATATCTCAAGTACTTTGTGCAACCGCCATTATTTTCCAAGGTTCCTTTGTTCACTCCACCCCTTATTTGAAGATTCGTATCCTGCTGCTGGTGTTGAAGCAAGGCCAGACCAGCAAAAGAGGGGTCAGAGGTTGGAGGTGGTACGCTCCTGATAAGCTCTAGCCAAATTGGATGTGGACATACAGCACATTCGTCATATGAGTACTATAGGCCATACACACATTTGCATATGAGGATTCAGTTTCAGCTAGAATTTTGCAGCTGCCTGATGTATCGGCAATGGACATTATATCCATGCTAGAAAGAAATTTAAGCTGATCACTTAGTATACAGTATCAAGCTGTCTGGTTTAGTTCGCAGGCTATATGTCTTCTTCCATACAATTGTTAGGAATGGAATTGGTCATAGAAAAGGATGTTCAACATATGAACCATCAATATGAAGCCATTGTGGGCTAGCAATATGTACAAGAATTACGTGTTCAAGGAACTGAAGACTTCCATTACTGGATTCTTGTGAATACCTCAACCATTGAAACAAGAACCGCTGACATCATGGCGAAGCAATGTCCTGCTTCAAAAGTAGGTGGTCCCCACTGCAGAGGGTATGGAAATTTGAACCTATATGACCGCATCAAATGTAGTATTAGGCCCAGGAAAAAGAAAAACAAATTAAACTAGAAAATGAAAATTACTCACTGACCATGGGGCAGTTGATACAAGATCAGCTTTGTCAGTACGGCAACTGTGTTGGGTCATATAAGGTCTGTTGCGGTAGGCCCCACTCGCTGTCAGTATAACCGCATATAGCCAGATGATTGCAACAGAGATCAATACAGGAAAGCGTTCGAAAATGGGCAACTCCCTCAGTGGTCTCACATGCTTCAGATACTGCGTAATGTAAGCTACTTAAGCAAAGGATATAGACAGTTATCATGTAAGGAGGCTTACTCCAACAACTGCATGAAAACATTTACCTGGGACAGTCCAATGACCAACAATAGCATTGGTATCCCAATTTCCACACAATTGCCAACCTAAAGTTCAGACATTACAAAGAATAATTTTTCAGAAATTAAATCACATGACATGCTTACATGCTTTTAAGCCTTGGAGAAAATAGCATGCTTTGGTGTTCTAGATTGTAGTGACGATAGGAAAACTTTTAGAGATGGAAATCTCATATACTAAATGCTTAGATGTATATAATGACCTATGAGGGCAATGACCATAGGAGATTTGAAGCCAGTATCTCGTTAAATGGAGTCTCGATACCTGTGGTGGACTTTATGGATTCAAAATGTACACAACTAAAAAACTTACCGCAGGAAATCCTCGTTGAAACATCCCAAAACCAACCAATCCAACCACAGGTGCCATACCAAGAGGGCTGAAAAACCTGTGAAGAAAAAACCACCAATGATGATGAAAACTGTCATGCTGTAAAGATCACTTCAGCACATAATCCACAAGTGTACCGTGAAAAAAGGCCCCAAACTTGGCTGTAACCCAAGATGATTTGTATGCTAGATGCTACAATTAAAGCTCCTTGGATTGCTCGCATTGTCTGTACAAATCTCTGCAAACCAATTAGATGCGAATATCTCTTTCAGAATCTATAGCACAAAAATGCTACTATGAAGAATCTCTGAAAAAGGAATAAAACATGAGAGGAATATGCAATAGAAACGGCAACATGCTGGCCATGGATTTCAATGTCCAAGCAATTACTCTCAGGCACCACATGGAGATGGAGTCATCCAAGTTTCTCTTCCAGGTTTTTAAAATGATTCTACTTCTTTGTCAGATTATCTCATTTTACTATTTTTCTTAGCTTTTTTGATGGATTAAACCAAATTGATGGATTAAAATTTGTAACGAAGTCCAATACAAATAAATCCAAGTCCAAGTAGTTCGTAGTCACTGAACAAGAGGGAAACTTACAACATGGGGTTCAGTTATACGTTGCAGGGACGAGTCATTTATGATGTAAAGGATGGGAATGACATAAGCATAGGAAGCTCCAACAACAGCTGGTAACCTTGTTCCAAAAAGTGCTTGGAGAAGAGTGTTAATTCCAGCCACAAATAGCGCAGTTTGTATCACCCGTGCCTTGTCTCCCTAAAATGTGAGCACCAAAATGGTCAAAACAAATCTGAAGGACATAAACAAATTTAAGACTTAAGTTAGGCAAGGAGATTAATTTTAGACCTACCATATTAACAAGTCCCACAAAGAAGATTTAAGCCAAAATTTGCCCATATACAATGAGCACAATAATCCCATGTAAAGTTGATCTGGAGAGTGAGATAGCAAATGACTGGTCAAACGAATGACATGCAACCGAAATGGTAGTGTCTAGGCCTAGGATGTCACTTAGGTGGGACTCATCTAAGTATAGGTTTAGAATCTTGCACATTGTAAGAATATGGTTTAGGGATAAGCCCATAAAATTAAAATCAAAGCTACTGGCCGCATAAATATTGTAAAAGAGCCAAAATTAATCGAGCTTACATCTGTTCCACCCATTAATGGGACGAGAAGTGTAGGGATCATTACACTTGTGCCCAACATCAATATGTAATTCTGGAACGCTAACAAGATGGTTTCAGCTGCCAGAGAAAAGGAAAACAGTGATGTGAAAAGAAAACAAATTAGACAGAAGGCAAACAGACTCTGCCTAATTGGAAATGGTAACAGGTTATTTTTTCCAAATTCAACATTATCAAGTTCTGTAGTATTCCAAAAGTTGGTGAATTGAGTTTTTAATCATCAAAATATAAGAAACAAAGGTTGTACACTAGAACTTCCAGCGCATTGAAATCAGCACTCCTCATCACTGTGCTGAGGTACAACCTAATGTATGTAAATGTCTACCATACCCAACCACAGTGCATATTTCTTTATAGGTGAAATCTAGGCACTTAGGCAATGTTAGTAATAAGACAAGTGAGCAACAAAATTTCACACTATGCTTCACTCTGGAATATCACCGATTCAAACTTCGATAATTACTCTATTTATCTCTTTTCAAGGCATAAAGATGTTATGAGTCATACCACTAACTACAAGCAAATAGCTAACTAAGAGGTCACATCTTCTTGCTTTCCTAAGTAAAAATTTCCTAAGTAAAAATTTAAGAGGAGATAATTTGGCCTTAACTATTGTGCTTGTTAAAACATTCAACTCAAAACCAATTGGCAATAAGTGGAGAGACTGCCGAAGCTCATGTACTAGTTTTGGAAGTAACAATATTTGGGACACACTCTTAACACTTCTCCACACATGTGACCTCTGACTCGTAGGTGAAGAGGTAAACAACGGATCACGAAACAAGGTGCACTTAAGGCACAAACAACGGGATAATCAACTAAGAGAGTCTAGTCCAAAGGCATTCGAAACCCCAGCTCTAATGCTATGTAAAGCATCTAACCCAAAAGTCAAAATCAACTGGCAATGAGTAGAGAAGCCGCCCAAGCTCATATACTAGTTTTGGAGGTGATAATTAATCAATATGGGACAAAACATAGCAATACTAAACAACACACTATCATACTTGTCTCCATTCCCCAATTTTTTCCTAGAAAACAATATAAGTAGTCCTTCCCCTCAGCGGCTGAGCCTGTAGGCCAAGTTTTGAAGCAACATCTGCCTCAACTGATTTTCCCATGGTTGTATCCATTATCATTAGTGAATACATCAATGATCATCCCAATGGTCAAGACCATGAACCCTGCTTTGACTTCTACATGGTCCTGCCTGATTGCAAAAGCCATGTCTTTGATCACAATGTATTGCATTGATATCTACATATTCCTCTTTTCAGTGCATCTGGATAGCCTATCTCAGAGCTTCTTCTTGACAATACCACTGTTTCCAGGAGATATGTTTTCGTAATCTCACTCATGACAGCATTACTTTATCTTGAACATGAATATAGTTCCCTCTTCAGTGCTGCCACTATTTTCATTGAGCACATTGCATTGTGGCAACCAACATGTCCTTACCCTCTCCTGAACGTGGATCACGGAAGTTCTTAGCGAACCTATTACCTGTTTTCTTTGTCATCCTACTTATCCACCAACTACTTTAAAGAAATGGATTTCAAGCCATTGCAGTGGCCTAACTTGAGCATTTATTCGATCAACACTGTCACACTTATGGACAAGCTGCAAATGGAGCAGGAATGCGCTTCTTCCTAAAATTATCGACCTACATAAAGAAATGGATCTCAAGCTTAACAACCAACTCTCTGAAAAAAAGTTGAGCTACCAAAAAAGCTCTTTGAAATTCTAAGCTAAACAACGGGTGCAATTTTACTTTTCTATGTCGTCAACAGCCCTCTCGCATGTGGCCAATTCTCCTCAGTGAGTTTCCAGGCAGATGAACGTTAAACTCATTAGGATGGTCCGGAGGACTTCATAGTTTTCTTCTAGTATCTGTTGTCCAACTGGAAAGAACCAATGACAAGACTATTGAAAATGAGAATCCTATATCCAAGAAGCCCGCAAAGTTCGACCCTAAATGTCATCATGTCAAAGGGAGAGGTATGATTGACAAAACATAAAATATCCCCAATTTGTTTGAGCTCATATTATCTTGATTCAACTCATCTCTCCTTAGTTGGCACCTGTCACCAAGAAACCATGTGATCAAGCCAGAGAAAATGTGCATTCAGATGGTCGTCACTAGACATTTCTATAATTGCATAAAATGCAACCTTTTAGACTGAGTTTGCTATGAACCTATGACTATTGCAAATAATTAATTGCAGTCCAAAGAATTAAGTCATTTTTCAATCAGAGAACCTGCAAGCTGCATAGTTTGAAGGATGCATGCAGACAAAAATTATAGATCACAGTTCCCAAACGGTAGTGCAAAACTTAAACCTTTCTTGAAACAGTAATCTCGGGTTTATATAATAATTTCTAGTGGATAGCCAACCACAAGAATCACTTGATGATCACATTCTTGATCTCAAACTAAGCACTTTACAATCCTCAAATACTTCACTATGTGACCCCATTAACCCTTTCCTCATGAAGGGTAATTCCTTTCGTTTTTTCCTTTGTTTCTATATCTGTTTCTAATTTTCGCATTCTCATTCCTATGTTTCTATCTCTGTTTCCAAGTTCGCATTCTCACTTCACGTACCTGATCTTATCTTGAACTCCATAAGTCCTTCCTAATTTAAAAGATCATCCTTTTCATTCACTCTTCCAGATTCTGTTTTGACAATGTTAAAGCCTTAAAGGGTTCTCATCAGATTGTTGGCAAAAAAATCTGAAAATTTGCAGCTTGAGGCCTTGGAGGGTTCTCCACCTATTTAGCTAACCAGTCATTTTTTCATATCACATCCTTGTAAATCCGGGGAATTTAAGGTTCTTCGATTACCAACCATATGCAAGGCCGCTATTAGGTTCAAAGATTCCTTGTACTAATGTGGAAACGCTCAGCAGTTTGTTCCCTCTATAATGCCACGACTGGATTCAGAGAAATTCTAGAGGTGGGAGAAAGAACCCAGGAAAACCAACCATAACATTCCACATTACATGTGCTCTTCACCATTTTGAGGGCATATTAAAGGCCAAGTGAACCACAAAAAGGAACCCCATTTATCCCACAACTTCTCTGTTTCAAGTACTTGTGATCAATAGAAAGAAAGAGCAACGTAGCACTATCATCTGTTCTTCTACCACCTACTAAGAACAGAAAGTTTTAAAAAAAAGGAAAGAAAAAGGAAGATAGTTTTAATGAAGTTTACAATGCCGTACTGCCTGAGCTTCAATCCAGCAGATGAGGTTCAGTCACAGAGTTCACTCTGCAACTGCAACTTCAAATCCCACAAAACCCACCAACCCATTTCTCATTCAGAATGTCTTAATATACTAAACAGGTATATTCACACATTCCTACGTATATCTCTAGTAATCTGCAAGTGAGAGTATGAGGAGGAGATAGTGAGGTGGGTGGAAGACATACCCCACGGAGGATTAGAATCTATGCAGTATTCCAGGTCTTGGAGCTGTTCCATGGGAGGGTGTGTTATGTCTGCCATTGGTGAAAACTTCCAGAGCTTCACCCGGAATAAGAGAGAGAGAGAGAGAGAGAGAGAGAGAATAAGAATAAGAGGGGGAAGAACTAAGAGAGAATTAAAGAACAAAGTAAAAGCACATACCAGATAGGAAAGTGGAGAAAAGTTGGAAAAAGAAGAGAGAGAGAGAGGAGAGAGAAACAAATATGCTAAAATAACTAAAGTGTAAAAATTTCCTACACTTCAGGTTAATCCCCTCCAAAACGGACCCCTCCTGAAACGATTTGATAAGCCTCTGTTTTTGAAAACAAAAATTGTACTTTGGTTCAAGTTAAGTTATAGAATTACCACTTCTTCAGCATATTACTACAGACCCGCCATCCGGTACACCCCAATTCCTGAACGGTCAATAAATTACTTATTCCGAAGCATTTCAAAAGAAATTCTCTTTATGGAATGTCCTTAAAATCCAGTCGAATCAATTGAGGGGTTGAGTAGGATTTGGGTTGGTACATAATTTTGGTAACAGGTGATTAATAAATGTCCTCGGGTTGTAGCAATTTTTTTTTTTTTTGGGTTCGTAGCAGGAGTATCCAGTCGACTTGAAATCAAGTCAAAGGAGTTTTACCTAAATTACCGATTAGTTCTCGAGACGTTAAGTAGAAACGAATGGACAAACCTCCCAATAACCTTAAATATTAAGTTACTGAGTTTCGACCACAGTGTGTATGAATCTACAGCTCATCTGTTCTATCACTCGGACAACTAATTGGGGCTAGGTTGTAGCATTTTGTCATGTCTAATTTTTTTACAATCATATATTAACGCGTGTTTCAAGAATAACATTGATGAATCTCATTTGAGATAATGATTTTGGTAATTATTATTTTTTTTGTTTTTATTTAAAATTTTGTTATAATTTTTTATTAATTGTTGGTTAGTTTCGATAAGAAATTTTAAAAAAGTACAAAATTTTGTCCAAAAACTAAAAAAAAATTCAGAAAAACGAAAAATAAGTCAAAACACGACTTGTTTTGAATTGTTTTATTGAATTTTTTTTAACTTTCAGACGTAAATTTTATACTGTTTGAATTTCCTTCGTTGAGACAAACTAATAAAAAAATTAATAAGAAAAAGAACAAATACAAAAGGAATTTGAATAAAAAAATTTAATTTAGATATTTTAAACCAAATAGAGTGGGATCTCATGCATTGGAGTGTCATTGTAATTTTAATCGGAATGAAGAGAGAGGTGGAACTCTTTTGTAGATACTTCTCTCACGAAAGTCAATTGAAATTAATTTCCTAATTCTCTCTTTTTGCTTTTAAATTATTAAATTTAAATTTAAAAGTTCATTCTTATCAAGTGTTTGTTTTAAATGGCGGTAAGTAAGAGAGCAAGATAGTGAGAGAAAAATTGTGAGTAGGAATCAAGGTTCTGAATACCGGATCGGTTTGGGTACCGGTTTTTTTACTGGTACGGTACGTACTGGTACCAGTCATGTACCGGATACCGTATCGAATTTATCGCAACTATCAATATATATATAAATTATAGAGAGAAAGTCTAAAAAAATTAATTTTTCCGCAAATCTTAAAAAAAAAAACTAATCCGGTATCGGGCGATACCGGCCGATATGGCCGGTATTAGCCGGTACGGCCAGTACCGACCGGTATTGAAGGCGGTACAGTACTAGGAGTACTTGGTACCGTTTTTATGTCAAAACGGTACGTACTGGCCGGTACGGTACGATATTGACAACTTTGGTAGAAATAGAGAATTAGGGCATGTATCTGATAGTCATTGTTCTATAGAAATAGAAGTAAACTTTATAATTATGCTTGACTTAAATTAAAATTTGGGTATTTAGTTACTGGACCGGATATCTAGTTTTGCAGCATGAAATGCTTCATATTTCTTTAGTCTTTAATTTTTTTATTTGGCATCAAAAAAAATTATTCAAACTTTGACTAGAAAAAAAAGAAAAGAAAATAATTTCACAAATTTTACTGTCGCCCAACTTTAGATAAAGAAAAAGTGATTGACAACGTTCATTCGAACTAAGATACTTGTTGTTCAGCTCGCATAACAGAATGTGTCATGCACCAAAACTACGTAGTTTTGGTACATGAAATGCTTCACGCTTCTTGTCTTAATTCTTTGTTTGGCACCCAAAAACAATTGTTCAAACTAGCTGTTTTGACCGAAAAAGATAAATAACTTCACAAATCCTACTGTCGCTTGGAGAAAAAAAAAGTGACCAGCATCGCTCATTCGAACTCCTTCCGATCGTGCTGTCTAGATTTTATTCTCAAAAAAATACTAAAAATTCACTGTTAGACTTGAAAAATTATTTCGGAATTAACCATGAACTCGAAATTCTCAAAACAAATTTCAAATGTAGAATTTTAAAAATTTTATTTTGAAAATTTTGAGTTCACGGTTAATTCCGGAATAATTTTTCAAGTCAACAGTAAATTTTTAATATTTTTTAGAGAATAAAATTTGGATAGTACAATAAAAAAAAAATTCGAATGAATGGTGTCGATCACTTTTTCTTTCTCCAAAGTAGAATAACAATAGGGTTTGTGAAATTATTCTTCATTTTTTTCGTGTCAAAACAGTTAATTTGAATAAATTTTTTTAGTGTCAAATAAAGAATTAAGATCAAAGAAATGTGAAATATTTTATACACTAAAATTACATAATTTTGATGCATAATACATCCTGCCACCGGTTACTACTATGCCTCTACAAGCCATTTAGTTTTTTTTGGGGGGAGATAAATAATGGAGAAATGTCGTTTACCCTTGCATATAAATCCAATGATTTAGAAAGTGGGCCACCACCAGTTACACTAAGATTGGCCTGTGATTTGTAATTTTGTGTCCAGAATTGACTGGTCAGGCCTGATTTTGGTACTTTCAGTCCCACAAAATCTCATTATAGCCCATGGATTTGATGGTTTCTATGTTCTTTTCCTATGGATTAATATAACTTATATTAATCATATGGACATGTGGGACCTGAGATCTTAATGCATGCAGCCATGGCTACTGCCTTTCTTCCCTAACCCTACACTGTCGTCAAGCTACATGCAGGAATTGTCTCACTAGATCTCACCTCTAAAACTACTGGTCAAATAATTATTCACTTTGGACCAACCAAAAGTAAGTATGCTAACTGAATTTTGAACTTCCAGTTCTTGAAGTAATGATTGAAACATCTTTAAAAGACTCAAACTAAGGCCCTCCTTTTTTTAGTCAAACTGGGATAAGGTGATTAAAAGAATATATACATGTACTATCAATGGTAAGATATAAGATGGGTTATTTAATGGAAGGGAATAAAAAAAAAATTGAGGTACTTTTAGCTCAGACATCCCGTTTGGACGCATAACAGCCCGTGTTGTATGTCAAAACGACATCGTTGAACATTGTCCGAACAGTTGAACACTTATTAAATAATTTTTGATTACTATTTTATGTGTCAAAATAATGTTGTTTTGGCACATAGTACGGGTTACTGTGCACAATGCACAGCAGCCTTCTCAATTTTGCCCAGTAACCTCCTCAATTCTCGCTTATTTAGAGAATAATATGATGTGGGATAAGAAATTATTTTATTAGAAATAGTATACTTCTGATTTTGATAATTAAAAAGAAAATTCATTTTTTCTATAATGTTTTTATCAAGTGTATAAGATCATCGAATTTTTGCTTAGAATTGTTTTTCATGGCTTGCTTATGCCACATATTAAAGAGAATTTTTATTCAGATCGTGGCGTCTAATTCATTCTATACTTAAACATACTTTGCCCATCATGGTTTTCTTCGCAAGATTGTTCTTTTGTAATCATTTTGTGACAAGTTGAGGTTTGTTGATGAATCTTTGTTGGGCCTTTTTTGGGAAATTGACAAACCGGTGGACATTGTCTTCCTGTCGGTTGTCGTGTCTATCTGCCAGTAATTGCGTGCGGTATTGTGCACCGGTCAATCAGTCAGACATTTGACCAGTGCAAAATTCAAACTTTGACAATTTTTTAATAGACAAAAATACATTTAATGCATCCCCAACTACGTCAAACGGCTAGAATACATTGAAGACTATATATATTTGGCCTTGAGTATTTATGAGAGGCAACAGTCATCGAAAAGAGTATTATTAAGCATTCAAACTCTTTCTATCTTCTTTTATCCCTTTCTTAAGTATTTTAGTCTCACACTTCCATATATACTCAAGTTAAGGAGTACTGTGTTGTATTTAGCGAGCTTTAAATTTTCATGTATATTCTTCTAAATTGAGTGTTTAGGAGTGATAAATAATGTAGGAAAAAAAATGCGAAAGGTTGATTGAATTTCAAAAATATTTTCTTTAATTAACAACCAGTATTATAGAATATAATTTCAATAGAGAACTAAACCAGGAAATAAAATACAAAATGTAAACGAATCAAATCATGTGAATTCATAGTCCCCTTAAAACAAATACGCCACCTCACCTTGGGTGTTAGAGGATCGCACAGGCGTTTGTATCTCAAGGTAAAATGGTTACTCAGCTGACGGAACACCGACCGTCGATTGTCTATTGAATTGTGTCTTGTCTGTCTCTCACACAAAAAAATGTGAAAACTAAAAGGAAATTGTGTGGACAAAATTTCCATGTCCTAAAAACCAAGAATGAGATTCACTACTTACAAAACCTTTAAGCTTTTGAAACCATCAAAAATATAAATGGAGGGATTAATAAGAACATCAATGGACATTAATGGAGTAATTGATGGCCATCAATCTGGACATGAATGAGTTGTAACCGTTGAGACCTTTCAGTTGCCTTATGAGACCCTTCACTGTCCCAATGTCATTCACACCCTTCTAAATTTCTAACAATTCTCCCCATGAATGAACTTGACAAAAAAGTCAGATGCATAGTGCAAAGAAAATCCAAGGAAAGAGCACATCAAATAATCTATGCATAGGATAGTTAGCTTTGCCCATGAACTTTTTCTTATGCAAGTCTACTGGATTTACTAGCAAATTAATGAACGCGATGTCTTGAACTGCTCTACCATTGTGTAAACTGAGATAACAGACTCCACACAAGAACTTCTCCTAACACAGTTCAATTTTTATTGTTGTGTTTATTTTGGCCATAACTTCTTGGTTTTGCAATATTTTAAAAGTTTTTCCTTCTCAAATTCTTATTGAAGTGACATCATTTCACACTCACATAGGTGATCTCTTATCAAGAGTATCTTATAATATTCCGCTTGGAATCCTAAATTTTCTCATTAAAAACAAATGTTTATCCTGCCTAGCATCATTGGGTAGGAGAATCAATATTTTCAATGATTTCCTTAACCACAAATGATTAGGTTATCATATTGAACTTTGATATTGGAATCACCAATCAATAAAGTTGGGTTTCTATCATGGTGACTTTTAACATCAAAGCTTTAGCCCCATTCCTGTCAATGCCTTAACAACTAGCTCTTGAGTTAACCCTTTGGTTAGCTTATCTGCAATGTTGTCCTTTGACTGCACATATATCGTACCCTAGTTGAGAGCAATACTTATCTAGACTTTTCCATAAGTATGTGGAACAACATTAGAAGGGCAAGGGAAAACTTATTAGAATACAGTGTGCTGCACACAAACACAAGTGTAACGACCCGCTCCCGCCTTGTACAATACTGTCCGTTTATGTCGCCCAAACCCCATGGACTTCCCAGTAGGTCACCCATCCCAGGATTGCTCCAGGGCGAGCACGCTTAACTGTGAAGTTCCATTTGGTGTTGGCACCATCACGGCTTTAAAAGGCCTTGTACAAGGAATGTTCATAATCTTATAAATACTATCGAACTTACATCCACCAAGCGATGTGAGACCCTTGACCACCCATCCGGACGTCCCACTGAGACTCCATCTCATGGACGCCAGCCTCACAGCTAGCACCACGGCCTGGCTGGGGTGTCACAACAAGCCATATAATTATTGTGTGGGTCAGGACTAAGAGAGCAAGCATAGAGAAGAGAATGGCTCATCAATTTAGGACATGAGGAAATGGCCCCTTTCTATAACTTTTCAATGAATGCGACCCCTTCTTTAGGAATGATGGGGGAAAATAGAGATAGCTAATTGGGCTAGGTCACCCATGGATGAATTATGTTAGTTGGGTTCTCAAGGAGGATTTTGCGTAGGCCAAACTTCCAACCGTCACCCCAAAGGAAGAAATACTTGTCCTTTTAGCCTTTGTCGGAAGACAAAATCCCAATGATCATGTTGCAGCCACCTTGAGACTAGAAATACCACAAATTTGGCTCTATTTTTGCCTCCTTAGGGAGGTAAAAAAAAAGAACTTTGGCACTATCAAGGGCCTTTCCCCTTCACTTGCCTGATGCCAGAGCACCATTATCAAAATCAACAACCTCCAAGCGTTCGACATTAGTTGCCCCCACGCTAAGTTGAGATGATAAAAGATCTCCTGAATGAGGGGTTGGAAAGGCAAGTGTAACCTGAACTAAAAATTGCTTTCGTATAATCAAACTTTGCCTTCGGCATACGTAGTGGCTCTCTTATCAGCCTGGGACAAACGCAAGTGAAGGGTTTTTGGGAGCGAATAGGTGGCTCAGATCTTGTCAAGGTCTTGATTTGACAACATAAAGGCAATGCTTTACCACTGAAAGGGCTGGTTTCTTGGGTTGTCAATAGGGCCAATCATCGAGATAGTGGTTATTTTGAGGATGCCTCTCTCCCAAACCCTGAAGACGAAGAGGAATTAGAACCAAAATTGATATCTAGGTCGACGAGTTCTCTGTGTTCCTAAACCGCATGGACACAACAAATGCAAATATAGAGCTGGTAGTGTTGAGGAACTGGCAATCATTGGTCCAGAGATCAATGTAGGGAAAGTCGCGAAAAACATTTAAGGATCACTGGAAGTAGGATTATATTCACCAGGAAAAGAAAGTTTAGGAGAAGATTCCGTCAAAGATCGGGGGAGAAGCGAGATCCAAGATGACAGGTATGGGTGACGACCAGAAAGGGAGATGAGACACATAATGAAAAATGCAAGAGAAAATGAGGTTGGAAGATTTTCGAAGAAAGATCTTTTAAAATGAGGCTTCCCACACAATAAGGGAACGAGTAATGGGATAAATTGTGGTCGTCGATCGAGGTGGGGTACAATGCCAAAGATGACGCCACGTCAGGGAGACGTTAGTGCAAGCACGAGTAATCGCCAAGTGTGGATTCATTTTTTGAAGAAGGCTCGAGCTTCTAACATGTAGACAATCCGATGGCTGAGGCGGGAAGGTAAACCGATGCGCATTTAATTTGTGATGTAACTGCCACTTCTCTGTTTTGGAAATTATTTCCTACGCCTTGGCTAGGGAATAGGGACAACTGATGAGCTAGATTTGGCTCTATGCCGATCAACGACAAGTACGCTCTTTAGACTGACCAAAATTACCCAAAGTGAGGGAGGACCAACCCGTCAAAGATGCGCTACGCTGATTGGCACGCCTCTACCCTGGTCGACGGATATGCTCACATGATCCTGAGAATCATGCCCTTGGTTGCTCCGTATTCGAGAGATGGCGCCCAGGATTTGCGACGCGGCCCTCCCAAGATGGAATGTGGGCACCATTAGCAACAATCTGTCTGCCTTGGATTGCTCCTCTCCTCAAGGCATTAAAACCTACTTTTGCCCATGAAATCAGCTAAACTTTGAGATCTAGTGCACACTTAATTATTCTACTTCGACATTCTCTAATTTGATTGTCAGAGAGTTCTAACTATTTATGAATGATTTACTTTTAAACTATTTTCTAACTATTTATGGATGTTAGTAAACCGCGTTCTCAAAGTTTGCTCAGTAGTTTCAAAGCACTTGAAATGGGTATTTCACAAATTCTTAACAGACCTTCTAATTTTTATAGACACGTGATCCGACCAAACAGTAATGGACGTCAGTTGAACCTAATATTCGCACAAATAATCCTTGGGATAAACCCTAAGAGATGAAGGCTTTAACATCTAAGAATAATGCTCAAATTAGGCCCACATTAATTACTCCATATGTACTAAATAATTTCACGTTAGGACTACAGAAAAGCTACAACCTTCCACACCAAGTTAAAATTTGTTGTTAGATATGAGTGATGCCATGAAGGTCATGAAGATGGTGGGTGAGATGTTGACATGTTGCATAAAGGGTAGGTGAGGCCATAAAAGTTTTAACATTTCACTTTGAATGTTTATTAAGATCTCTGTGGTAGCACTTGGGCAGCTGGGGGTAGTAAAAAGTCGGAACAAAACATAAATGCCCCTATTACCCTAAATTAATACCCAAATTTTGATTTGTATTATACTAATTAAAAACTGGTTCCTAACTAGTGTACATGCTTACAAGGTTCGGAGAGATTATAGTACAATTTTTATAGTGCACGTGTAGTGCAGACAAAATGTTATAGTTTTAACTTATGACGCGAATTGCTTTCAAAATACATGAGATTAAAACAATATAATTTTGATGACAAAACGAATAAAATTATGTCGTTTTACTCAAACTACAAGTGTATTACAGGAAATTGCATTACAATTCCCTTTAATCCTTTTACAATTACATCTCAAAGTTTGCTCAGTCATTCCAAAGAACATCCCTCTCATTTTTTATTGACGTGGGTGTTTTAACTCCCGGCATCTTAAAATCTTTAGAGACGTGATTCGGCTAAATACTTACGATGTTTAATTTGATGAGTCTAATCGTTGTATTAATGAGTACTGGTCCAATAATAAATCTTAAAAGATGAACATTTCGAATCTCAAAATAGGCTCAAATCTATATTACAAGGGAGGACGGTGTGGGGCCCCAAAAGATATTTTCATAATAACGGTTGAGATTGATTTCATCCAACGATTGAGATTGATTAATTTATAACCTTTGGAAGTCAAAACCTTGGGAAATTGGAAAGTTTGGAAATAAGATAGTCATAACTATTACCCATAATAAATACTAAAGCTTGGAATGCTAGGAAAATGGAAAATAGGACCTCACATGCACATGTACACCAAAAAACAAGAAGAAAGAACCCAAATACAAATTGACATATTTCTAACTTTTCTCTCTAATTTAAAAAAATTTAGATATGAATCATATTGTTACATTTTTGTAACTTCTATTTTAGACTTTCTATATAAAATTTTGAAATTCGGATTTAGGTTATAGACATATATGGTAAATCTATGTTACAAAGGAGGAAAGTGTGGGTCCGCTAAAAGATATTTTCACAATAACGGCTCAAATCGATTTCATTTAACGACTAAGATTCATAGACATCATGTGAAATATTCATAGCAATAATTAGGAAGAAAAAATTTCGTACAGGAAGAGATTACTAATAATTTACTAAAAATTACAAATGATATTTCAATTTGGTAAATGATATTCTGAATTTTGACATCATCTACAACCAATATCAGGATCCAACGCAATTTGCCCATGAATTGTTACCAAATTCGCAGGGAGTGCCGTAGGCACGGGTAGATAATACATTTACCTAATACATTGATTAATACATTTACATATATAATTTCAGATTGATTAGTTTGGAAACCAATATGAATCCCATCAGGAGAGATAATAATAACTTTTGCTTGACCCAGATCTTGAGCTAAAATTGAAATAAAATATGGCAAAATTGTACCCAAGTCATAGACAGAGCATCTCCAACATTAATAGTCATTTTACCTAGATTGCTCCTCTAGACGGGCAATTTATCGTAAACGCAGAACTGATAGGATCTCCAACATTAATAGTCATTTTATCGTAAACGCGAAATGAGAAATGCGTGAATAATCCATTAATCAATTAAATGAGAAATGTAAATAATCTCAAATTCAGACCTCCAAGCGTATTCCCGATGCCTAAAGCATTAAAACCATGCATTTGAATCCTTGGTAGAATTCAAATGTTGTTAGCATGTTGCATTGATAGGATCAAAATTTAACTATCATACAAACAAATACCAATGGTAATTTAAAGATGATAGGATCCATGTACAACCATAACATAAAAAATACTTAATAATAGAGTTAAAACAATTGAAGAATATGCGCCAATCTGACTATGTATTTGTCTTCATCATTATTTGTCTATCTTGAAATTGAAAGTAATGTTACAATTTTCTCCAAGTCATCATCGAGCTGAATAAGAAAATTAAAATTAAAAATTTATGTATGGAACAAAAAATAATGATAATCTATGCTAGATGTCTAAAATAAATAAAAAAAACTCACATGCCATAATCTAAGCCGATACAGAAAGAATGAGAGAGAGAATGTTTAGAGCCATTGATCTCTTTAAAAATTAGAAAATCACTTCAAATAATTAAGAGAAAAAATGAAGTTAATTATCTTCAACCGGTGATGAAAGTTTCTCAGAAGTTGTTGAATCAAATTACCTACAAAAATGTGTTTAGAGGTGAGATCAAATTCCTTGGACAATACTGAAAACATAAAAACATTAAAATAGAAGTGAGATTCACCTATTAGATTGTGAAGATAGGTGTGTATGCAAGGGCATGAAAATAGCAGTCTATAAAATAAACAATTTTCAAAAATAATGTTTTATGCGTAGCCGGTTTTGTAACCATTTTATGCGTAGCGTTTAAAAAACCATTGGTGGGTGAATTCGACATAAATTACAGTCAATTTGAAAGGAAAATTAAAAAACATTTGTTTCTTCTATGTGGGCAAGGCTAGCATGACCGGCCAAAACTCTATGGATCAAAACGTTTGTTTCTTAAATTTGTTGACGGTATGGATTTGTATAGCACCCTCACACTGAGTTGGATCAAAACTCTCTGGATCTACAAATAACAGTGAATTTGTACCATTATTCATCGACTATTTTTCCGGCAAAAATTGGCTTTTAATAACTGGGAGCTTTTCAAACTCTCTTATCGTTTAGGAGCTTTTCAAAAATGGGTCTAGATAGTTGAGAGCTTTAAATGGTCTACAAAAACTCATTCATTCTCTGGATCTAAAGATCGGCCTATAAACATTTGTTTACGATAATTTGTACCTTTTTCAGCCAATTTACTTGTGCAGAGGCAGGTTGTAGAGCATCTTCCAACGATTTCTTAAGTAACATGATTTTCTTTTCAGAGTAGGAATATAAACTAAATATTTTCAAAATAATTTATTTTTGGAAACGTTTTCGAAATAGGAAGTGATCAAAATGCTCAATTTTTCCCTTTGATCTAGTAACATTTTTATAGCATAGGGAAATCTCTTCATAATCAAAATTAAATTATCTTCCTAATTATTACCAAATTGAAATATCATTTGTAATTTTTAGTAAATTATTAGTAATCTCTTCCTGTACGAAATTTTTTCTTCCTAATTATTGCTATGAATATTTCACATGATGTCTATGAATCTTAGTCGTTAAATGAAATCGATTTGAGCCGTTATTGTGAAAATATCTTTTAGCGGACCCACACTTTCCTCCTTTGTAACATAGATTTACCATATATGTCTATAACCTAAATCCGAATTTCAAAATTTTATATAGAAAGTCTAAAATAGAAGTTACAAAAATGTAACAATATGATTCATATCTAAATTTTTTTAAATTAGAGAGAAAAGTTAGAAATATGTCAATTTGTATTTGGGTTCTTTCTTCTTGTTTTTTGGTGTACATGTGCATGTGAGGTCCTATTTTCCATTTTCCTAGCATTCCAAGCTTTAGTATTTATTATGGGTAATAGTTATGACTATCTTATTTCCAAACTTTCCAATTTCCCAAGGTTTTGACTTCCAAAGGTTATAAATTAATCAATCTCAATCGTTGGATGAAATCAATCTCAACCGTTATTATGAAAATATCTTTTGGGGCCCCACACCGTCCTCCCTTGTAATATAGATTTCGTTAGTAGTGCCATAGACACAGGTAATATGCTAGGAGGTCTCGATTTGACATTCTTCGCATTTCTCATTTAATGGATTAATGGGTTATTCACGCATTTCTCATTCTGTATTTCGTGGCTTTAATTTCGTTGGTAGTGTCATAGGTACGTGTAATAAGGATAATAGAGAAATTTCTCATTTATTTGTACAGAAAAATCAATTGTCGAATATTATGATAGAGATTTTTCCGATTTCTTTAGCAACTTAGCCTTCATAAGGTCCATGTTTACAGTAACGTAGAAGTCTTCGTCCTATCAACGGAGGAGTTCTACTCTCTCTCTTCTAGCAACTTATTCTCTCTTATTAACTTGGATTCGATTTCGTTGATTTAATTTTGTTTGTAGTGCCGTAGGCACGGGTAATAAGCTAGTTAGGCATACATTACTCCACTTATAATCAATAATTCAAGAATAGGACTAGACAAAAGTTACATCTTCTGATAGATATGATCAGTGATGCCGTCAAGTTGAAGATGGTGGGTGAGATCCATAAAGGGTATAGGTGAGGCAATAAAAGTTTGACGTTTCACTGAGAATGTTTATTGATATCTGCCGTAGCATTAGGGCAGCGGCGGCTACTGTGGAAGTTGTCGGAAATTTAATGCAATTTTTCAAGCAACCTTTTGTCGTTAATTGTACCACAACCTTGTTTTTTTGCTGCTTTTTGTTTGTTTGTTCACTTGAGAGGAGAAGGAAAGAGTATGTGCTTGCTGTTTGTTACTAGACAAGTAGAGAGTAATGTTGAAAATTGAATGAAATTAATGGAATTAATATCAGAGGTTTTCACGATAAATAAAAGGACTCATTCATGTACGTTATTCAAAAGTCTTCAACTCTTCATTCATAACATGGAGCTCAAAGGTCCTTCCATGGCTATATAAATATCAATCCGTTTTCAATTGGTTTGATATATAGAAATTTTCGTGTTATTCTTTGTGGGGGAGGGAGAGACAAACACAATAAGTTCAAACAAGAGAATGATGGTTGGTGTTCCTCCATTCAAGTGAACCGTTTTACCTTTTATGGGAGATAGACGTCGGTTAGATCTTCTAACATCCATAGTGAATTCACCAGCGTATTTTAAGGAAACTGTGAATCCATATGACTTGGTTTGATATCGTATGATTTTCATTGTGTTTTTACAATTCATGTTTGTATTGTTTATTTCGATTACTATGTTCTATAATTTCAATTTCGATTATCAATAAAGATTGATGTACATGTAGTACTACTTGTTCTGTACTTGTTCGCATTATTTTTTGAATTTTTTTTTTTGGGGGGGTCTTAAAAATTGTGAGGTGGAGAGAGGATCAGAGTCGTACAACTATAGAGATTTATTTCTAAAAGAAATTAAACTACAGCAAAAATACACCTGTAACATGGAATTAATGTAATGCCTTGTTTGGTATTTCCAAAATGGAAATTGCTATTTGCAAGGAGTAGTGCAAGGAATGATGCAAGGAAACATGTGGGGAGGTGGGGCCACTAGAGAGAGAGAAAGAGAAAAGAAGGGGGAAAAAATTTTTAAAAGTACAAAAACCAGTGGTCCCCACATGTTTCCTTACATCATTCCTTGCACTACTCCTTGCAAATAGCAATTTCCTTTCAAAATCGAGTGTGCAGAAAACATTTCATGAAGGGCGGCGCTGACGTTAAAAACCTTCTCTCTCTCTGTCTCTCTCTCTCTCTTCATGCACCTTGCCTACATTCCCATGATCATGACATGCTCCCCCAACACCCCATTCCAATGACCAACCCAACCCTAGCCTAAAACAAGTCTCTATCAAATTTACTAAACACTCAATTATTTTCAGAGATTCTCATCATCTTCAATGGTTGTCATACATTTTGTGCTTTTTTAACACAACGAAAGGGTACTTTATGCACAAAAAGTGTGTGTGTGTGTATGTATGTGTGTATATATACGTATGTGTGTAAGTTGTTTTGTATGAAATTCCGCAAAATTTGTATCCATGAAACTGGAATTCTACAAGCCCAGGTCCAATACCTCCCTCCTGCCAAACAAAACATTATTTTCTTACCTTTTCCGAGACAAAAAAAAAAACAATTTTTATTATCCCACAGGGAGAGTTAAAAAAATCCGATGGAGAACAAGAAACATTGAAACAAGAAATTTTTTTATTTTCTGAATCGGCAATGTCAAGTATTATTTTTCAAATGATAGCGCTGCAGTATGGTCATATATTATTTATTATGTTCCTAGAAATAATTTTTTATATTTGATAAATATTTATTTTTGAAATTTTTGTAAATAATTTTCAGGAGAATAAGGTTCTTAAAACCAGCAAAAACGAAATTTATATTTTGTGATTATATAAAAAAAAACGAGCATAAACAAAAGAAGAAATATTCTAAAAATACCCAAAGTCAAGCCAAGGGCCTCATAAACTGTTTGGGAATTACTACTTGTGCAGCATGACTTTTCTATTTTGAAGGCACAAGGGTTATCGATTGTGTGCATGTTAAAACATGTGGCACTCTTTGTGACGCTTCGTCTAGTACAATATTATCCGTTTTGACTGTTTAAACCTCATAGATTTCTCAGTAGGTCCTCCATCCCTGAATTGCCCCGCACGAACATACTTAATTATGAAGTTCTATTTGATCTTAGTGTCCTCATGGCTTTAAAATGTTTTGTACAAAGTAAATTCATAGTCTATTATATATAGTATTGAATTTACATTCACCAAGTGATATGAGACCTTTAACCACCCATCTGAACGTCCATCGGGACTCTTCCTCTCGGATACTTGGCCTAACAACCAGCACCACAGCTGGTTGAAATATCATGCTCTTTCTCATTAAAAAAGGAAAACAAAAACTCAAAGATTATTTGTACCATGATGTTAGTGAAAGACTTATATATACTAGGAGGCCCACTCCCAGCGTAGTTAGACGTATTAAATAAGTTGTGCCGCATTCGCTTGACCTATTTATTTTCGTGCTTAGCGTGCTTTGGGCCGTGTCTAACCTGATCCATTTATTAAACGTGTCATGTCATGCCGTGCTATGTTAAAATATTCTAGGCTCAGCTTGACCCATGAGCACAGCGCGAGCCGTGCCTGTGTAGCATGCATGAACTCTAGTATATCTGAGTGCATGTGTATGCAAACGTTTTCATCATCTTATAACTCGTCCTCTTTCTCATAAACTCTCTACTTGTCCCAAAATAACCTAACCCAAACAAAATTTCCAATTTTTATCTGAAAAAATAACTCGTCCTCTTCCTCAGAAGCAGTTTTTTATAAAACAGTTCCTGTCAGCATTTATGAAAAAATGCTTAGATCAAGCCCTTCTCAATATTTTTTTGAGCTAATTTCTTGCGGGTACCCTTAAAAACATGTTTTAAACACATTGAACGGTTCCGATCATCAATATTTGATCAGGAAATGGGAGGTCCTCATTTTAACAAAATGAGGAATCCCTCATTAGAAGGGGACTCTCTCTCTCTCTCTCTCTCTCTCTCTATATATATATATATATATATATTGTTAGATGAAGGTCATCATAATAGCCAAAGTTGAAGGGAAAAAGAATAGCACAAAAATAAGAAGAAGAAGAAGAAGAAGCAGAAGGAAATGGGGGCATTGTTGTGCGCAGTGCGCACAGGGTATGCTGCGCGTTAAAACAACGTCGTTTTGGCACGTAAAACACTAACAAAAAATTGTTCGGTCAATTTTTTACTATTCGGACAGTATTTTGCGTATCAAAACGACACTATTTTGACGCGCAGCACACCCTGAGCACAACAGGGCCCCGGGTCCGAATTAGATGCCTTAGTTGGAGTTGATGGCTATGATTATGAGCAAAAAAACAAATGGTTCAATCAACCACATGGTTTGGATTAGACAACTCCTAACCCTATTGTTTTTTTATATACCTTTAGGAAAAGGACAAGTCTTTTTTTTTTTTAATTGATTTGGAATTTGGAATAACTTTGGTTAGCTTCCAAGAAACCACAATCCAAAGGTATCGCTTTTCAACGCACTTATTACGACATCAACATCTTACATAATCAAATCTGTCTACTAATGCTATAATCAAATCCTATAAAATAATCATATTTATTTACACACAACCACATTATTCTATGTAAATTCTCGATATCTATGCACATACAGATATAGAGAAGAATAATGTGAATGAATTATAACCAACCAATATAAAACTTTATAGAGATGCAATTTCATTTTAAAAGAATTCCGAGTAAGTCTTTATTTTTAAAAAAATCAGCCTAGAGACATTATTATAATAAGAGTATATCATGTACTCAATTCTTTATCATCTAGCTAGTACCAATCGTTTACAAGGCTACCTCAAAATTGACAGTCTATGGCACAATTTTTTTTTAGACAAGGGAAGAATTTTGTTGGCAATGAAGAAGATTTATGTGCTTATCAAAAAAAAAAAATGAAGAAGATTTATACAAACAAATAATTTCACGACGATAAAAAAAAGACTAAAATAATATGCTAGTGACCAAATAAAAAGACTCAAAAGTAGGGACGAAACTACATAGAGACCGGGAGCCCCAGCTCTCTAAAAAATTAAAAAAAATTAAAACCCAAGTATAAATTTTGAAAATTATATATGTTGACTCTCTCCCTTTTCCGAAAAAAAAAAATCTCGGCCCACCCAAAAGTTTCATCTTCTTTGGGGTTGAGGCTAACCTCACTAGGCAGTTATGATCCACTCAACTACTGAAAGAGTAGGACTATGGAAGAAATTAAATTATATGGTTTGTTCAATAATGTTAAATTATTCAACTCAAATTAGTTGAGTGTAGAGGCCATCCAACCTTATATATTAGATTTGGAGGTAATAAACTAATCAATGGAGAACAAACTTTAGCGCTCTATGTTATGGGTTTGCTCAATTTTAAGGTCATAGATTTGAAAACGCATAGGTGCTATTAATTCTTATAGGGCATGTTCATATAGGACTTTGCGCTGGCTTTAATTGAATCGTCCGTTAGTGGATAATGAGATTAGTCTTTCAGAGACTAGTTGAAGTGCGCGTAAACTGGCATAAACACTCTTAGTTATCAAAAAAACTCCCCACACGTGCGACCCTTGATGCACATGTGAAGAGGTAAGTAACAGAGCCATAATGCACATATCGTAACAAAAATGTGCACTTGAGACAAACAATGGGAAATAAACTGTTCAAAAGTTTCTAAAACTCTTGCTCTAATATTCAACTCAAAACTAATTGGTAATGATTGTAATAGGATAGAGAGCGAGCTCGCGCGCATAATTTCTCAGTACACATTGTATGCCTTGTGACCCCTGTTACTTTTTGTAAAGAAGATTTCGTACTAGTCTGTTCTTTTATAAGTGGTGGGAGCATGTATTTAGAAACTCCCTTTACATGCCTACTGGCTGATAACAACTTTATTTTTATGACTTTATTCTTCTTCCTTTTTGGTTTCATATTCACATCCAGATGATTTTGCAATCTTTTGCATTTCTGTGCTGAGTTTTCAAACTGTCCCCATTAATTCCGAGAGGATAAGGACATATGCACCTCATTTTCAACTTTTCAGCAACCAATGGGTTCCCATTTGGTTCATTTTTTGTCCTACCAACCATGGGAATACATATGAGCTCTAAGTGTGATATCATATATTCGCCGATATCATCAACCCTATTCATATATGTATTATTTGAATTTCCTATATTTCCAAAAAAAAAAACAAGTAAAATAAATTGTCTACAAATTTCCAATAATCCACAAGTGTAATCAATCCAGCAATACATATCAAGTCCACATCTTCCAACAAGGAATGTAGAATTAGCAAAATTGCTCAATGGACTTCCACACAAAAAGTACATAAGGTTCTTTTACATGTGAAGGCAAACACAGGAAATGTAATGTGTATGCCTGTACTTATAACTGCAATTACAACTCAATGAATAACCCAAAACCAATTGATATAATATTGGAAACTGTGAAGATAAACAAGTTGAATACGACAATGGGAGCGGCTGTTGTTAGACCGAAAAACCCAGATATTTTTCATTCAATGTCTTTGTCAGGACCAATATACATAGTGCACAACGCTGAAATCAAGATAAGTGAACACCCAACAAGTCTGCCAAAGGACGGAGCTATTCTTTGTAAACCCATTCCCCACAATTGTGATAGTGCAGCCTGAAACACACAAAAATGCAGATAGAAATTATAATTAAAAAAGACATATCAGTCGTCAGGATCTGATTTTGTAAACACCATAAAACAAAGCATAAGATGGGGAAATCTACTGAAGCTTTTATTCAGTCAGCGCCAAAACTATATATTCAAAAATATAAAACAACGCACGGTCACTCGTCATGCCCTATCGAAAATAATTAAGATTATTTGATCCTCGTTACAAGCATACCAGCTTTGGACCGGTAGATTTTGGAGTTTCTTAGCTCTCTCATTTGGTGTGCAGATTATTCTGAAACCCCAGCAACAATCTCATGTATCAGTGATGTAAAAAAACAAAAATGATGGTATCTAATAATGGGCTGAAGGATATCTTTTCTCAGGAAACGTCAAGTAATCTTCCACTAATTATGTGCTTCAAATCATGCACATCTGGAACTGAGCGTACCTTACAGAATTTCAGAATTCTTCCCCATTTTATATTTCACGTAATCAGAGCTACTTACTAGCTCCTAGAAATGTGGAACTCCCGGGATAGAGATCTCAGGAGATTTTTGGCATGTTTAGGTACTATTATGGCATTCAAATTTACATTATCTTTATTTCATGAGTGAATTCTTTAAAGAAGCAACATGGAGGTGCAACCTGTGGGGTTGTCCATATATTCCTAATGTATCTAATCTAATTTTGATAAAAGTCCATCAAACTTAGTATCCCCAAAAACACTTCCAACTGTATCTCCACTTCCCAATGTCGAGAGGAGGAGGAGGAGGAGGAGGAGGAAGGGGGGGGCGGCGGGGGCGAAGGTGAACCATAGTTTCATTGGTAAATTGGAGAGAATTTACACATAAATTTGCAATTTTTTTCTCTCTGGTATATCGTAAACCAATAGTTCATGAAAAGTTGCCACCGTAAATACCAATAAAGCAGCATACATTAACCATACCTCAACGTACAGAATATTTGCAACTTTGCTGGTTTTCTCAAGCTGAAGACCACGTGCTAAAAATACCTGCAACACAGCAAGAGTTCACAAATCCAAATAGAGCTGGTACACGCTCAGATGAATCAGAGGCAGCAGGCCATGCTCTCACGAAGTGTGTACAAAATCATATCTAGATGTCCAAAAATTAACATCAGCATAATACCTCTGCTAAGAATGCCATTATGCCCAAGCCAACCATAAGAATGAAAGAATAAACAGTAGGTAGCACAGTATCCTGCATGAAAGAAGTGAAATCAGCCCTCAGTAGTAAAAGAAAATTAACCATCAGAATGACACAGATAATCTTGAATACTTGACTACCGTCAGGGGTGGAACAACGATTCGAACTTTTGGGGGGGGGGGGGGGGGGGGGGGGGCGAATTTTTTTTTTTTTGGAAAAGAGGGGGGCCGAAATGTAATTTTTTAAATAATTATAAAAATTTATACCTAGGTTAAATTTTTTTTGAAATTTTTGGACCCCCCCACCCGGGGGTCCCAATGTGAATAAGCGAGAATGGCACTATTTAGTTTTCATTCTTTCGGATGAGTTTCGCGTGGGCAAGAAAGAAATATTCCTCCTATTTAGCTTTAATTTCTCTGATGAGTTGCATGTAGGCGAGAGATAAAACTTTCAAATATTTTCGGAAGATACTACTTGGTTTTCATTTTTTGGATGAGTTGCAAGTAGGCGGGAGGGACTGTTTCCTATCATATGTCCAACTAATCATCAAATCTTGTTCCTAATACGGTTAAGGGGGAGAATCTTCAATGATCAAAAATCCTTTTTTGAGGCCCAAATTGGTGAAATGCCATGAATATTTGGCAAGCATAGGTGGCAATAAGATGTCAAACTAGTTAAAGAAAGGGTCAAGGCCACTAAGTCAATGTTTCAATGTCATACCGAAACCTCTTTGAAGCCAACGAACAGATCGTTCAATTCACTTAGTAGTTAGTAGTAATAAGACCTAGCTAGAGTTATTCTGACATCACTGTTCTTATTGTTGAGTTAAATAGGTTACATTGAGCATGACATGAACTTACCTCAAAGGCAAATGTACATATTAGTGAAGCAGGGCTTGCAAGTAATCCAAATGAAAAAACTGTGGCCCTGAAACACGACAGCAAGTGTGCTAAGGTAAACATGAATGAAACAATTCAACTAAATATTCGACTTCATTATTTTACAGCGATATCGACAATTACGTATATTTGAAATGGAACAAATAGACAAATACTCGATATACTGTACCTACCCAAATAAATAACTTGCCAATCTGTGGCCCAATTACCTTATGGACAAGGGATTAAATTAATCCTCTTATAAATGGCCGTCGCAGTAGTTTCAGGCTTTCAGCAATATAGGAGAAAGAATAAGAGATGAAGATATTACCAGCAAGAATGTTGACTCATATTGTACGCTCTCTCTCATTTTCAGCATCAGTAAAAGAACACAAGGTAACAACAATCATATGATTTTTCCCAAAAGGCATATTTACATACCATTGTGATTAATTCAGAAGCTTGAATTGATTTTTTATTTCTTTTTCTTACTTAAAATAAGATCTGACGGGATATTGAAGATTAAGGAAGCATGACAAGGATAGACTTACACAGGTTGATCAGATGCCTTTGCTCCTGCCCTTATAAGACAGTAGCTGATTCCACCCGTTATCGAGGAAAATAAACCAATCAATACTGCATAAATGTGATGACTTCCCTGAGCATACGAATCACTTATTTCTGCAGCTTTAGCCAGCCAGCCTGCAGGAAGTTAACTAGAAATGACAAGCAATTTAAGAAAACGTTCATGCGAAGAAGGGCCATTATTTCCATTGAAAGACAAAAATGTCTTTCTACTTGTCCATCATTTACTGGTAACACTCGTTAAGTTCTATATTTTCAGCATCATGGTAGCATATCGTATTCTGTTAGTAATTAATATGGGATATAACCTAGTTCTGAGTAGAACTTGCAAGCAAACCTCATAGTGAATTGCGTGACACCAACTGCTACATAAAACTATAAATACAGTCCACAACAACAAAAAGGATAGTACAGTGATGCATGTGGCTGAAGGGTAAGGCTGTGTTGTCTGAACTTTCTAGTGGAATGTAGACAAAATATGATTGAAAATGAAAGCAGCTGTATGCAGTACACAAGAACACTCATGCATGTGCACTCGTGTGTGTGTGTGTGAGAGAGAGAGAGAGGGAGGGAGGTTGATAAAAAGCACAAGATTGCACCTGGGATTTAGTATAATCACAACCTAGTTCAAAAGCTAAAAGAACAAGAATGCACCTGGAATTCAGTACAATCTCAACCATATTCAAAATTAACCCCACTAAAAGAAGTCCACTAAAATCCATAAGCATGTCGAGAAATTGAATTCACGTTGACAAACTACCACACTCGTGGAAGTCTACGGATGCTTCTTTCTTCAGGCTTGGAGTGCACATAAGATTTATATTTAATTCATAAGCAGTCTATATTGATAGAGCTAGTTTTACCTGTATAGTTACTCTATCAAAAACAAGATACAGCAAACTAAAGACAAAACAGGAAGACAGGGTCATGAGATGATAATACAAAGGGAACACAACCAAATCCCTTCTGCTAGACTAATTCACTTTAGGAGTCAATTTTGAACTTCATCGCATATTGTTGTTTTCATAGCATTAAATTTTATCATGTTTTTCCGAAGTAAAAGTCAGACAAGATTATGAGATGACAAAAATAATAGATGTAATAATCACAGAAGAGAATATAGCACAAATGCGTGTTATCAAGCAAAAATAAATGCAGACACACAGTTAAGACATCAATGATAATCAAATATGTGAAATGCTGACCAGTACTCAATAACTGAAAAATGGAAACAGAATCTTGCAGGATTGCAAACTATGAAGCACGGATACTCCGAAACTAGTCACGTATCCGTATCGGATACTTCTCCGATACCGATACTCACCCGATACACCCCGATACGTATCGGATACGCTAAATAAGTATCCAACATTAAAATTAAATCATTTTAATTTCGGATACTTTTCGAATACTCGGCGGATACTTCTAGGATACAGCCGGATACTTTAGGGATACGGCGGGAGATCCATTTGATTCGCTTGAGGGTGTCGGTATACTTGAAGTTGCTAGTCTTTTCCTTGATGAGCCGGATATAGAAGCTATAATATTCTCCGATGAAGGTTGAGAGGATGCAATTGAATGCTGAAGTTGACATGGATAAAAATTAATAGGAATTATCATTTTTTCGTTTAGACTTTAGTCACTTTCTTTCTATTTTGAATGACTTTTGAAAATTAACTTGTGCTAAATAATTGGTATAATGTTATTAGCAATTCAACTACTCTTCTAATTCTTTTGGCTTCTTTTTATACATAGTACATAATCGATAATTATTATAAAAAAAAAAATTATAGCCGTATCCCCGACGTATCCGTATCCTATTTTTTTAGGTTTTGCCGTATCGCCGTATCCGTATCGTATCGTATCCGTATCCCGTATCGGTATCCGTGCTTCCTAGATTGCAAATAGATGTTCCTTTCTACAATTTTGTAAAAACCCAAGGCATCAGATTCAAGTATTTAGGGTAGAGGGTTTCATTAACTCACTTCTGTACCTTGTGTGGTAGTCATTGGCCGGAAAATGAAGAGCACACCGAAGAAACTGCAAGCAAGACCTGAAAATATATGAAGGTTCAGCAAGACCTACACTCTGCTTCTCTGTGCAGTAAAAAAGAGAGAAAAAATGGAGGGGTAGAGGGAGGAAAGAATTTCACTGGCTTCCATGATGCAAACAACAAATGTTAACAAGACGTGCATTTAGCGGCGGGGAAGGTATGAAACAAAAGGAGGGGTCAGGGACATGTGCTTTTTAGACTTGTTTTTTTGAAAGGATATTTCTGTCTTCTATTAGAGTGGAAAAAATTCCTTAAGAGACTCGGGTCCCAGAGGCACATGAAAATACCTCCAATCCCCCACGTTTTCCTTTCAAGTATCCCAACCCTCTCCCTAAAGACATGAAGATAAGGTTTACAAAATAGCAGATGAAGCTGGACACAACGACCTTGTATTTCACTGCATAGCAATGCTGTCAGTATGCTTTAACAAATATGATGCTAGTCATCAGTCACATTAACAAAAATGATGCTAGTCATCAGTCTATGTAGTAATCTAATCTAAGTCTATAATAAGATACATTGGCTCAAAAAAAAATAAAGATATCAAAAATTTCAGAAGAAAAGTATACGGTGGGTTGTCAGGCATTGAACTCCTAGAAAGTGGCCCTATATTGGATTCAATTATTCCAGTTGGGAGCTATCTCATACATGCACACGATATTTGAGGCAATGCATATGAAAATGTCCAATTTTTTCTCCCTGGTGTATGCTATGGAGCTCACACCACGATCTGCACAACACATTCCAGGTACAACTTCATGTGCTAATTACACAGCTGTTATCAGATTCTATATGTTCTAACATGCATCAAGAGCAGTTAACAGTGCAAAATTACATACCTCCTATTTCTGAAATTCTTAACTTTTCATGAGAGAAAATTCTTGCTGCAATGGACGCCATAATTGGAGTGGTAAAGCTTAATATAATAGCCTGAGACAGTGGTAACCTCTGAATGCTGGGATAAATAGTAACTGGTTAATACTAAATCAAGGTCCAAATAAAGCTACAAACAAACCATTACAATGGGATTCGAAGGAGGGTAGGCAGCACCAACCATGGAATCAGAAAGAAATCCAAAATGAAGACAAACCAAAATAAAATATTGCAAACCACAAAGCACCAGTTCTTAACCCCACATTTGCCTTCGAAAAAAGAAAGAGGAAAGGAGAACATTGGAAAAATCGTTATGAGGAATTTTACTGCAACGAAATTAATCTATTTGTCATTGTATGCAAATCAAAGGACTTTGTTTCAAAAGATACAAGGGGCAATAGGAGAATGACTCCCTAGAGCTCTTAGCAAGGGAGCCTTATGGTAACCTCGATGTTGACTCATTCATCAAAGGTTGGGGTTAAAGAAGGTCCCAAAGGTCCACATCAAGCGGTTGGAAAGGTAGCCTCCCATACCCTGTGGTTTTGGGAGGAAGGTAGCGGATTGCCAGCTTGGCTCAGAGGAAAGTGAATGGATCTCTGGGGAGGTTAAATGGTCCTATCCAACGCATGGAAAGGAATATGGAAATGTTTAGTTTTCTTAACTACATGAAGTTTGAAGTTGGGAATGGACAGAGAGGTCCGCTTTGGCATAATGCGGTGTCACGGGTGTGGTGAGAATATTGGGCAATTGAGGATTGGGGCAACTGGGCAAGAATGCCTTTATTTATGACCACGTCGACTACTGACCAAATAGTATCCTGGTCTATTTTCAAGTGCAGGACTGTGGGAGTGGGAGGCATGGAAGTCATTTAGTTAAGCTTCTGTACGAGGCACAATTCTGTCGAGAAAGGTAGGGAGGTATGAAGTGGGAGAATAGAGGGGGTAGGTAATTCAGCATTCTTATCTTGTTTGGTGGGGAAAAGTTACGAAAGATGTTTTCTTGGAAGAGCATTTGGGGGTTGAGTCAGATTTCTACTTTGTCATCTTGGCTTTAAATGAATACGGTATAGCTTGATATACATTTAATCAACAATAGTTGACACTGTACAGACGTCAAGACATAGCTCGAGATTCTTTACTTAACCATCTCAGCTTCACATTATTCTTTGCAAATGATTATTCTTTGATGTTTTTTCTTGTCGGAGTGGTAAGGGTTCCGACCTGTGTTACATGGACTTGAGGACAGGTGTCCAATGTAGGCATGCCTAAGCACCGGGTTCATCACATTCTCATGTCAAAAAAATCAGGATACAACTAGATTTCATCACATACTTCTTTAATTTTGTAAGGGTAACATGAAGTTTGTGCCTTATCCATTATCTACAACACAATCGAGTACCTATTGTTGGGTGCATGTCTAACTAAGCATATCGGACACATATCCCACAATCTTACCAAGTTTTTAAGTGTCTCACACAGTGCTTAACATATTTACAAACTGAAATACCATATCTTTTCTTATTGCATACAATAGAAGTTTTATCGCTAGTTATATAATACAGTTGACTAGTTATTTGTTTGGAAACTTTGGTTCATGTCTTCCTACGCGTAACAGCCACAAACCCCACTCTTACCCAAGTGTCAAGTCCCTGACACGGTTCACATATTTAAAAGAAACAACTTCCGTGCAGTATAGATGGTGACTTTGCTATTTCTGTTCTTTTAGAGTCATGTCCATCGCATCTACCGTGTATACACATTTTTATGCCATTTTTAATAAAATTTACTTATCGAAAAGAAAGGGAAAGAAACACGTGTAGCATATATAGAAGACTAATATTTGCAACAAATGGCCACTAATGATGTCAAGATACTACTAAAATGATGAAATAAAAAAAATAGGTAAGAGAACGATTTTGGCTCAAACATTGCCAAGGAAATCAGCTAGAAAAATAATTTGCACTTCTCACAACTTAAAGAACTGCTTTGAGACCCGCAAAAAGAGTCCGCATGCTATTTCATTCATCATCAACAAAACAAGATGATCAATATGTAGCTTGTTTTCCTAAATGAGAGTGATCTGCAAACAAAATAAAAAGCTAACTTGTGGAAGATAAGATGGAGCTGAAACTATCCGAATAAGTGGTTAAGAAACAACAGTCAACAGATACAAGGTTTCAAAATAAAAAAAAAAAGAGTGTAGCTTGTTTTCCTAAAAGAGTGTAAACTGCAGACAAAATGGGAAGCAAACTTGTGGAAGATAAGATGGTGCTGAAACTATCCGACTAAGGGGTTAAGAAACAACACATACAAGGTTTGAAAAAAGGAACTAGATTTATGCAATGGGACAGCACTACCATGATTAAAATGCTGAAAGAATAATTCAATGACGGTGATATATTCCGTAACTTGGCTAAATATGCGTAAAGAGGTTCCACAGTACATGATACCGAATCAGATTTTTTTTTATAAAAAAGGGCAAGCTAAAATTCTATTATGGTAACTTACTGTAGGGTCAGAAAGGTTTAACAAAGAACTAAGATTAGTTGGATATCCATTGGATTGGGCTGAATTTGCTTACTTTTAGGATACCTTGGCTGAATTTTCTAACTTCAGAATTATCTCATATATTTGGTGGCAATGGATTATCTTTACTTCCATATGAATATTTGACTATAAAGAACAGTACAAAAAAATGGCCCCAACAGCAAAAAAGCATTTAGAACATTGGAAACAAAAATAGAGGTTTTCATGATATATACAGTAGGCAATAGTTGTAGAACTTACCAATAAATAAAACTCAACAATGACAGGTATCCTACTAGAGCTCTTGAAACCAAAAGGTTCCTGACATTTGTCTGCCCAAACATTGGCTGTCCACTCCTTCTCAGCCACATACATGATGATATCACCATAATTGTACATCTTGTAGTTGTTATCTCAAAAAGTGGTATTGCTTGCACTGCCATTTCAAAAACAGAATTAAGTATTGTTTTGGTGAGTGATAGTAAGATATTTTGCCCAACCAAATACTAAATGAGACGAAACCAAAAGCATATGGGTAAAGATCGGAGATAGCATTAGAACCAGGTCCACAATACTTTTTACAACAAAGTTTTAAGCTTCTGGATAGGAGAGAGATTTGACTTAACAAGGAGAAACAAAATCTCTATAAGCCTCACGATAACGAGATCATGAGATCATTCTCTCTCGTCAATACAGCATACAGCGTATCATTTATCAATAAAATTAGAGAATCTCCACTGTCCGAAACAACATCAGCATTTACAGTACAAACAAGTCTCACTATTCAAAAGGATCAACAGGTTGAGAGTGAGTACAAGTTCATTTCCTCCTGGAATGAATTTTCCCATAGCCCATTTTTGGAGGCCAAAGGAGAGCACTAGACTACGAAATCAAGATATCCTTACTCCAGACTCCATAGGATTGATACATAAAATATTACCCTGTTGGCATATATCGATTTCATTAGGTCACAGTCCTTCAAATCGTCATGTGCTCTGCATACTTCTACTTTCCCTTAAACTCAGAATATCGTGAAGTCCTTATTGAATATGCCACCAGTCATTGGGAGTGGGAGCTATGTAATATCAAACTGTACATAACTATAGAACCTCCAAGGCAACAGAGGGATACATCTCAAGACAAAGCTCAAGAGATTCCCAAACCCACATCCTGTTCGTCACTTATCTTTGCATGTTACGGCAAGGTAAATAACTCAACAGTTGTCAAGTTATTGTTCTGAAGGCTCAATTCAAGCCCAAGATATGAACCTCACAGCTTGCCAGACAAGAAAGTCGCGTCACATGAGAAAGAACTTAGAGCAGTTTTCATTTATGAATAACATTCCACTTTGTTTGTTTCCCTGGACACCTTCTCAACTTTCTATTAAAATGTTACTCAACGTACTAACTGAAAAGGTGACACAAGCTTGCTTTGAAGTGAGAAATAGTTCCAAAAGTATAACGCTAGCCTAACTACACTAAATTAAGAAATCTGAAAGGAGAATGCGAAAAAAACAAGCTCTCCCAACAGATTTATCCAATCTAAGAATTTTTTATATCATGGAATGCTTTTACAAAAACTATAATATTTGCAGAAACTCTTCTTAGTTCCACTTTCTCTAAGTTATCTCAATAGTATCACAATCAATTTCTACTCCAAATCTGATACGTACGAAAATCACAGAATGTTTTTCAGCTTTATCTAGTCTTGGGGCAAGTAGAGGAACACCATCCCAAAGGCCCCTCCAACCTAAACTAAGAACATTCCACAGTTCATTGCTGTGAAATATGCTATGTTTCTTTCTTTCTTTCTTTTTTGCATCTAAGAATTACAACAATGAATTTTGCAAGTGAACAGTGTACTAACCAGAAAAAATATCTGAAAGAACTTCCATGATACAGTAGATAGTAGATGAGAGGGCCATGCATAGTAGACCAGAATACCTAGATCCACTCCATGCCCAAGTAAAGAATTGAGTAAAAGGTGATATGTCTGTTTCAGCTAATCTTGTCACGTGATCCTGCAAATGGACAACAATGTACCTAAGTTACTTTCTCCAATTTTGCATCAAATTATCAAGTCGCGAAGTTAACAAAAGAGACCTCGTCAAAGACAATGGGTAAATTTTGATTGCTGGATTGCTTTGAGGATGACTGAAAAAAAGGGAATGAGAATACACTATAGAAGGAATATGTGGGTCCACGAAAAAACGAATTGGGTTATCTACCATACAATTAGCTATCCTCCATGTGGTTAGAATGGAATGAAGTAACAATATTGGGACTAAATGGCCCCATACTCACTTATCCCGAGACTATGGTTGTGCAACAAACATCAGACAAGGTTAGGAGAGGGAAACATGTAGACCCCATGTGTTCCTTACTCTCACTCTACCAGGATTGACTCTCGTCATGCTCAACGGTATCATATTCACATTGAAGTCAGAGGGGCACTCCGGCCAAAAGAAAATGAGGTCTCTATTTAGCTAAAAAACATGTTTGCTCATTTTGTGATCATGGAATCAATTTTTGAACAAAACTCAAAGTTCAAAAAGAGTAAAGATAAAATCATGCGCAAATTACATGAGCCTTGATTCAATTGAATCTTATAATCCTTGGTAATGTCAAATTATGTGATTATTGGCATGATCTATGTATGCCTATACTTACTTCACATCTCATGTGACTTTATTCGAGCTATATATAGGTGATAATTCTGTATATGAATCATCAATGTGAATGAGAAGATGTAGCCCATTATGGCTTTGTGTGTGGCATAGGCCAGGATTCGCCCAAACCACACTATTTCTTCTGCGTTCTCTTTCTTCGATTTCTCCTTTCAAATCGTTTTGTATCCGAAATTCAACTTGTTATGAGAGCACACGTTATATCATGTGTACCAACCTCACTGACAGACTTGATAAATAAACACATGCGCGTGTTTGTACGGCTCAGCGAGGAGAGGGGCATGTTGAGAACATAAATAAGAAGTTTCCCTCTCTCAACCACCTTAATCTGTTAAGTGAATTGGCAGCAACAGTTTAACAAGGAATACAACTTCTGATATTCAGCTTTCATGCCGGTCATTGCAGCATCTCCATTCCATTCATAGTTTCCCTTAATTGAACCAGAAAAACCGTCCTTTGCAAGTCAAGTGACGTGTTTCTTAACCACAGAACTTAGATCACCACTAAAACAGCAGAAACCAAACACTCGAAATGGTACATAAACCTTCCAAAACAGTTGAATGAGTTATAGTTAGACACACATTCTCAACTAAACATCTAAAACACTGACAGTTAACTCAAAAATGTAAATAAAGCAAAATATAAGCATAAGGTAAATTGGAAGGTCGGCTCAATACATAACAACAAAGATGGCATAAGGAGGAGCAGAATTA
>JAHSPW020000012.1:21752235-21797235 GCA_019985065.2 Arctostaphylos glauca | reverse complement strand
GCGCCACCATTCCGGCCTCACCGATGGCCTAGAACAAGGAGTGAGTTAATTTTTCACAGTCCATTTGGTCTTTCTCTAAGTTTACATGAGAATGACGTGACAGTAACATTTTTGTAAATAATACGTGTCAATATTTATTATTTCAAAGCACGGAATCCATAATGACATAATGTTTTATTGATAATACTAACAAGATGATTCTTTGATTATGCAATGCACGGTGGAAAGAACAAAATGGAAGAAATTTGATTCCGAGGGAGTAAATTTTGTATGCTTGTTCTGTTTGTTTAGTGTTGCTCTTTCTTGTTAGCACATCATGTGTTTTACTTCTTTCTGTGAAAAGGTGGATTTGGTTGGAGGGTACTATGATGCTGGCGATCATGTCAAATTTGGCTTACCAATGGCGTTCACAGTAACAATGTTGTCATGGGGTGTCATTGAATTCGGCAAAGAAATCGCTGCTGCCGGCGAACTGGAGCATGCATTGGAGGCAATCAAGTGGGGGACTGATTATTTCATGAAAGCCCACACTAGCCCAAATGTGTTATGGGCAGAGGTACTTAGATATTGTCCTATGAACAGAGGTAGTTATTAAAGTATGTGAAAATTGTTTTCAATTGAAAATTTAAGTTTTTGAGATAGGTGGGTGATGGAGACACCGATCACTACTGCTGGCAACGGCCGGAGGACATGACGACTTCGCGGCGGGCCTACAAGATCGACGAGTGCAATCCAGGGTCAGATCTTGCCGGAGAAACCGCAGCTGCAATGGCGGCAGCATCGATTGTGTTTAAGAAAACAAACCCTCATTATTCTCACCTACTATTGCACCATGCCCAACAGGTGAAAACAAACTGTCATATTTTCACAACCCATTTGGCTTTTGATGGAGTGTTTCCGAACACTATTGAAATCTAATGGGTAGTGTTTGTTTTGTGTGTTTGATTTGGGTGGTAGTTATTTGAGTTTGCGGATAAGTATAGGGGAGAATATGATAAGAGTGTGGGAGTGGTGAGGAGGTACTACGGGTCGGTGAGTGGGTACATGGACGAGCTGTTGTGGGGAGCTTTGTGGATGTACAAGGCCACCGACAGTGAGGAGTACTTGAAGTACCTAACGAGCAAGGCCCATTGTTTTGGTGGCACTGGCTGGTCTATCTCTGAGTTCAGCTGGGACGTTAAGTATGCTGGTGTCCAAATCATGTCTGCTCAGGTAACTCTCTCTCTCTCTCTCTCACACACACACACACAAAGTCACAAACACACACGTCCGAATTGTAGCTACTGCCCCCCTCAGTCATTGTCTCATATGTATTAGACACGAGTAAATGTCTATTTTGCTCTTATTTTTGTTTTTTATAATCAGTTGGTTTAGAATCAAGTTCAAATAAAATTTAGAAAAATTTCCAGTTAAATTACCGATTAGTCCTCGGAGCCTTGGATAGAAATGATCGGGCAAACCCTCTAGTGTCTCTAAGTATTAAGTTGCCGAGTTTCAACCACAGTATGTCTCTCTCGTTGCTGTCAATTGTCAATTCTGAAAAATAGGGAGGCTGTTGTGCATTGCACATATCAGCGCGCCAAAACGACGTCGTTTTGGTGTGTAAAACACTGACCGGAAATTATTCGGTCAATTTTTTACTGTCTGGACAGTGTTTTGTGCACCAAAACGACGTTGTTTTCGCACGCAGCACACCCTACTGTGCAGTGCGCAAGTAGGGCCCCTGATCTGTCAATTCTCTTTTTCAGCTGCTACCCTTTTTTGGGATTCAAATATGGAATAATGTATTAGTTTACTACTTTAGGATTACACTTTTAGTTTTGGTGAAGTTCTTTTATAGATGAAGTAAAGGGGGTGTGTGTATTTATCAGTGTGAAGGGTAAAAGAATAGGGTTAGTCCTGCTCCTGCAGCATGGACACAGACCCATGTGCTTGGGATGCTTTGCATAGCAGATACTCTTAAATGGTGCTGTCTCAAAGTGGTTACATACCAATCACACTCAGGTCCGGGACCGATCGCGACGCTTGGTCATGGTCAAATTATTTTGCAAGGGAGTTTTGTTAAAAAAAAATTAATATTTTACGGTTAAATTCAATATCATATAATGCAATTTGAAATAAAAGGTTTGATATTAGAAAAAATACATTAAGTATTGTCTATTTAAAAAATATGAGTCCTTACAAAACCTATATATGAATCATGAAACCCATGAGCAGTAAATAACACTCAAAGCCAAAATACTACCTCAAGCATAGACGTAAATCCTAACGCTCACATTCTGCAATACTTCTTATGCAATTATAAGGACCCGGTCAACCGACACTACAACTAATAAAAATTTTAAATACTTATGAAGTATCATGGAAATTGAAGTATTTTTCATGTAGTCAAAAAAAGGAAAAAAAAAAAAGACTATGAAATCAAAGTTATTGAACCTTTTGAAAAAAATGAATCGAAACATATATTTCTCAAATTAAGATTGTATCTTCAAATTTAATCCCAGCCACTAAAGTCACAAAAACATAGCTCTGTCTATACAATTCAAAAACTCTCCATTATTTTTGCCAGAAAAAATACTAAGTATTTATTGAAATGCCATTCTGAAATTAGTTTGTGAGATATATATTTCAGACCGTTAGATATGTCGAATGAAAAACTAATTTTTTTAATAAATATTAACTATTTATTAAAAAATCATTTAGAAGTTAGTTTGTAAAGGTAATTTTATAGACAGTTAGATATGTAGAATAAACAATTTAAATTTTTAAAAAATATAACAAATATATTTTTATTTTTAAAAAAAAATAATATGTGAGGAACATATTTTTAAACTGTTTGATGTGTAAAATAAACAATTGAGATTTGTAAAAAAAAAAAAAAAAAGAGAATATTTTTTGAAGATACTTTTCAAATTTACTATCAAAATTTTTGCCATAAAAAATGTCAAGTACTTATTAAAATGTCATGCAAAATGTCAAGTATTCTTTGATGGTGGTATTTGAGTAGGCGGCATTCCTCTTCTCAATCAACTTTGCCAATTAGTACCAGTTTGGAGAGAGAGGGAATAAGACTCTTGTTTTGGCCCATAAATATTTTTAGAACATAGAGGCCCAAATATGGTGCTGTAAATAGTCCTTAGCCCAAAGAAACGTCAAAAGTGAGACTCTAAACGCAGTCTCAAATATGGGAAAAAAGCTTAAAAGCCACAAATCGTGAGTTTACTCTAATATTTTTGTAATTGAAGTGTTCAATGCTACAAAGTAGTAATTCTGCGTATGGAAATTGATATTTTTTTTTTTATATATGATGATGTCCGAAAATAGTTACGATTGATTCTTGAGCTTCATGAGGGAGTTGTTAAAATCCAAGTGATTGAGCCGAAAGCTCCATGACAGTTCTCGCAACACAAGTCTAAGGAACGGAGGTGTTCCGGGCCGTGGACCGTTAGACTATCGTCGATCAAGTTAGTAGAGAAATATGAGCACTTCGTATTTACAGAAGAAAAAGTGTGCGTACCTTTTAGATGATAGTAGATGATGTGTTTATAAGGAATGAGAAGAAGAAAGGGGAAATTGGCTTATGAATAAGGAGTGACATTTTCTTAAATTGGTGCTAGTGATCAGATCATCTTATTGCTTTAAGCATATAATTATACTCGCCCTGGAACTTTCTTCAGTCGATCATTAGTCACTCAGGTTCTGTAGGGTATATTCTTGAATAATCTTCGACGGATTGGGATGGAAACTGGTTGGTTGGCATTGTGCCTGTTCGGTTGATTGGCTTCACACTAGATCTGAAGATGCTGATCGATATAAAGTCTAGTTAGACCCTGTATTAAAGTTGATAGCTATGGGTGATTTAATACTTGAAAAGGTGCACACTTCTGAGAATGCAGCCGACATGTTAACAAAGACTGTGAATGCGGACAAGTTCGAGCATTGCTGGAACTTGGTAAACGTCTCCAGGTGATAGAGAGGAGGCACCCCCCAAACCAATTGGATCAAGATAAGTTATCTTCTGAAGGGGCGCGGATATTCGCCAAGGTGGAGATTGTTGGAACTTATGGCTCATATGGGCGGACCAGAAGTCGAGCGTAGTGGAGTGGAGCGAGGGAAGCGAAGCGACCGAAACGGAGTGGAACGGAGCGAGGCTTTTGGCCCATCATGGGTTCAGCTGTTGAGGTTGGGCCGAAGGCCCAATGGTTTGGGGGGGTGCGGGGGGCGAAGGCCCCCGCGGTACGATACAACCTAATTGTATTAAAGTTGGACTGTACGACCTAATTAGATTAGTATTCTAATTAGAGTTGTATTCTGATTAGAATTGGTTTACCTAATTAGAATCAGACTAGGATTGAAATAGAGTATATTTATAAATACTCTTTATTGTATATCCTTGGGATTAAGATCAATAACAAAATCTCGCTTCGCTCCCGTGGACGTACCCGGTTTTGGGGAACCACGTAAATCTTGTGTTGATTTCTTTACAATTTCGTACTCGACATTGTGTGTGTGATTGAGTGATTGCGCTAACAGTAAATTGATCAAGTGAAAGAAATCAAGTAGGTTTACAGCTCGCTAGTGATCGTCTAACAAGCTCAATTGCAACAGCTCAGAGATTGGAGTCTATTTGACATATAGAAATGGATTGAGCATTGCGTTTAATCTATCCGACTGAGCAAGGTTAAAGACTGCTTGACGATTGCTCGATCGAAGACTGTTTCAGTAGTCTAATTTGATCGGGAGCTTGTAGAAGCTGTTCAAAAACTGTGTATGGTCCATATGACTTGTAAAAAATGGCTCGAAGATTGTTAGGAGTCTATTCGACTTATAGAAAACGATTGGAGACTGTTGGGATTTTGATCCAGCCAGTCTTGGGTCTGATTTGATCGATCGCTGAATTTTGTTCCATCGAAGATCTCTTGGGTCTAATCCGATCGACTGCTAAACTTTGCTCAACCAGAGACCTCTTGGGTCTGATCCGACTGACTGCTGAACTTAGCTCAGCCAGAGATCTCTTGGGTATGATCCCACCGGTTACTAAACTTTGCCCTGCCGAACACTTCTTGGGTTTGATATGATCGGCCACTGAACTTTGCTCCATTGAAGACCTCTTGGGTCTGATCTGACCGTGTCGCTGAACTTTACTCGGCTGAACACCTCTTGGGTCTAATATGACCGGTTACTGAACTTTGCTTCGCCAAGGACCTCTTGGGTCTGATTTGACCGGCTGATGAACTCTACTCGGTCGGAGGCCTCTTGGATTTGATTCTACCAGTTACTGAACTTTATTCCGTCGGAGACCTCTTTGATCTGATCCGACCGACTGCTAGACTTTGCTCAGCCAAAGACCTCTTGAGTCTGATCTAATCGACTGCTGAATTTTGCTAGGCCGAATAACTCTTGTGTTGAGTGAGATTAGAGTCAATTTAGGTAGTGAGATTCGTTCTTTTAAACTATTTTTAACTACTCTTGCAATGTTGGCAAACACAATGCATATATTTAGAGAGAGAGAGAGAGAGAGAGAGTAAGTAGGGGCGGAACCAGGATTTGAGGTTTAGGGAGGCCGAGATTTTTTTTCCCGAAAAAGAGGGGGTCAAATATAATTTGGGGAGGCCGAAATCTATTTTTTTTCTAAATTTTCAAAATTTATACCTAAGTATTAAATTTTTGGAGGGGCCCGGGCTCCTCGTAGTCTCCATATACTTCCTCCCCTGAGAGAGAGAGTTCTCTTCCACTTTTATGAGCAATCAACCAACTTTTTTCTACTCAACCAGCCAATTATTTTTTGAGAGTGGTCAGCCTACTTCTCTTGGGAGTGGCAGTCGGCCTACTTGTTTCTTCTCTTTTACCTAAAAAAAATCTTTCGCAGAAGAAAATGCGCTTACACAAATTTATAAAAATGTATGCTCAGATTTTTATTCGTCATTTTTTTCTTTCCTATTCCAATCTAGGGGACTGTAAGTTGTAACCCCCCATACCCAAGGTAATCAGGTTGTCCATTGATCGGACGAAGAAAGTTTAAGACATTTGATGAGTAGTAACTTTTCTTTTTACCTGATCATTATTTACGTATTCATTTCCTCTTGCCAATCAAGTTGGCTCTTTTTTAATTAGTTTGTGTTTTCTTGATTCCTTCTACATACTTCATTATCAACATAGGTTAATTGTCGCCGACCACGTATACGAGTGTTTATTGCATGTAAAAAATGAATTTCTCAATAATCAGGGGGCTTAATTTTAATCAGCCCAATCTCAGACTTGATGGAATCGCGTGACTCGCGTTTGTAATTTGGGGAGAAGATCCTTAAAGTGAATGCCCCCAAAAAGGCAAGCTGGTCATTACAAAGATGAATTAGACGCGGTAGACATCTGATTAAGAAAAAATTAAGCCTAAATTGAAATCTAATTGTTTTGTAGTTTGTTGTCTCACATCAAAAAATAGTTTAAGCTAGACTGAATCAACTTGTAGAAGTGGAGTTTGAAGTTTTCACGCAAACCTCACTTAATTGAGCAGAGTCGACTATAAGGAGTTGAAGCTTAAGACCATAATAAGCATGCGAGTCTTATGTTATTGGCGGATGTGTGGAACCAGCGATATCTCTCCTTATCTCCCCTCGTCGCATTACTATAATAATCGTCAAATATGACAGTTAAAAAACTGTTATTAAACGTGAAAAATGACGGTTTTTCAATTATCATATTTGGAAGTGATTTTGAAAGTTTAAAATTTTTTAATTTTTTATGATAGTTTGCAACTGTCATTGATATCTATACAGATGACACTTTATAAGTGTCATTAAAAAGTATTAGATGACAAATTATAATTGTCATTATTAACTATAAATATGACAGTCACAAAGTATCATTAAAAATAACACTATTATCTACTTATATGGCCAGAACGCGGTTATCTTTCTTTTCCAAATTTTGAACCTTTGACCTTCCACCCAAACAACACCTTACGCGCATCCTCTTTGATGACTACATCAAACATAATACTCATGTGATATTTACAATATCTAATATATAACATATGTGTTCAACACCTTACGCACATTCTTTGTTTCAATTTTAATTAAAATTAACATTATAAAGGGGGATTATATGACAGTTTTTTTGTAGACTGATATAAATAGTTGATTACAAAAATTGACATGTTATTTAAGCAATTTTGTAGTAGCGATAATATTTTTTTGTAGACTGATATCAATACTTATTCTAGTTTTTTCAATGATAGTTTTTGCAAAAATTGATATCTTATTCACTTTGATAGTTTCATTTTTAAGCATTATTGTAATAATGTCGGATGTAATTTGATGGTCACTGTCGTTTTTTGTTGATCAGTTGAATTTATATAAGTGAGAATGTCGTTTTCACAAATGGTGCCAAATTGATGATGTTGAAAAATAATTACAACTAATCCTTCAGCTCAGCGAGGGCATTGCCAAAATTTGAGCGATTGATTCAAAAGCTCCATGATGGTTCCTGCAAAATAAATCAAGGATCAGGGGGTGTTTCTGATTGTGGACCCTGACGATCAAGTTAATCAGGGAATATGAGCGCTTCGTATTTATAGAACAAAAAGTGTGCGTATATCTTTTAGGTGATAGTAGATGACCTATTTATAGGATATGAGAAGTAAAAATTAGGAGAATGACTTCCAAATAGTGGGAGACATATTCTTTTAGATCATCTGATTGATTGGTGCTAATGATCAGACCATGTCCTTGCTTTAAGAATAATTATAGTACTGGCCATTGAGCTTCCTTCTATCGGTCATTAATTAGTCACTCAGGTTCTGTAGGGTATATTCTCGAGTGAGTACCAATCGATTGAGATGAAAACTTGTCGGTTAATATTGCGCCTGCTCGGTCGATCGGCTTCATACTGGATCTCTGATCGATAGAATTTGACTGGGTACTGTTTATAATTTTACTCATCAATATTGTTTATAGAAGTGTGTAAAGGATCCCTCCTTTAAGATTTGCTTTGAAGCAAAAACAAAAAAAGACCAGGATCAGCCTGCACTAGACTTTGCCTTGCCAGAAAAACAAAACACTAGGAAAAAACAAAACTGAATGTAGTGAAGGGTCATGGCTCTGAAGGGTCCATCATCAGCTCTGAAGTGGGGCCTGCTATTTATGCTTATTATGTCTTAATCATGAATGGTGTCTGACCATTTATTAGATTAGATACGAAAAACATGAGAGTATGTGCATATAGATTTTTATACATAAACCCGTTGTGTAATGCGGGCGTGGTCTATAAAATAATAAAACTTTTACGTACATTAAACTCTTTCAAACATATTTGTGTCTCTAGACTTCTGTACAGACTTCGTGTAGATTTTTTCAAAAATTATTAGGTGGTTCGGGTACCTCCCCACCTGATGCTTCGTCACTTCAACATTTTTTTTTTACCATAAAATATTTTCGAGACTCATATTTATGAGATTCATATACTTACATCTACATGATACTTTAAGATATTTTTCCAACCCCTAAATGAATGGTATCCCATATAAATTTATGGTGAAAAATAAATTTCGGTGCTTAATAATTACCAAACTGGATATTAGCTCAATTTAGTGTACTAGCACAAAGTTTGGTCAATCTCAAAAAATATCTACAAAAATATCTAGATATTTTCTCTTAATAAGTGAAAATTGAATGGAAAATCTAAGCTTTATGTCTTTTCATTGCCACCAATTATCACATCTTTAATTTTTCCCTCATTATTCTCTGCAGTTGCTCATGGAAAACAAGCACAAGCAACACAAAAACATACTAGAGCAATACCGGTCGAAAGCCGAATACTACATCTGCTCATGCCTCAACAAAAACAACGGCAGCAAAAACAACGTCGATCGCACCCCCGGCAGCCTCCTATATATTAGGCCGTGGAACAACATGCAGTACGTTTCATCGGCATCTTTTCTCCTCATCGTATATGCCGAGTTCCTACGAAAATCGAACCGGAGCCTAATTTGCCACGGAAGAGTAGTTTCTTCTAAAGAACTCATTAATTTGGCCAAATCTCAAGTGGATTACATTCTAGGCCTGAACCCTATGAACATGAGTTATTTAGTTGGGTATGGTCCAAAATACCCCACAAGGGTTCACCACCGGGGTGCATCAATTGTGAGGTATAAAGAGAACAAGGGGTTTATAGGGTGCACCCAAGGGTTCGATAATTGGCATAGTCGTGAGGCACCAAATCCAAATGTTCTAACAGGGGCTTTAGTTGGAGGACCTGATTGTCATGATAATTTCAGGGACCAGAGAGGTAATTTTATGCAAACAGAGGCCTGCACGTATAATACAGCTCCGTTGATAGGAGTTTTCGCGAAATTAAATCAGAATCCCAAACAGCCTTTGGTTTCTTCCTACTAGGTATCTCAAGTATTGGCAAAATCTTGATGCCATAATATGTGTTGCAATTTTTACTTTTTGGTCCTGTTTGTGTGTAATTAATTTATTTGTCAGGTTGGATCAAGGCCTCATACTTGAGATGTTACTATCTTCTACATTTCATATATAAAATTTTTCAGGTGCTATCAACTATTAGGGAGTTAATTCATACGGGATTTTGTTTTGGAATTAATTGAGTCCCGTCTGATATAGGATAATATAAATATCTCTTTAACAAAGATAGATCAATGAAAGGATCACCCATCAAAGTACGAAAGTCAGAATCTTTCAGAAAATGAGTTTCTATTTGAAGAGTGCATAACCGCATGGATAAGCTCACACTAACCCACTAATTTGGGATCTTGTTCGAGATTTTCCTTGAGAGGTATCAGGAATGATTTGGAATGTAATAATATCGATTCGTGCATTAGAAAAAGATTCTCTATTGATGCAAATAATGTACCTATAGGTACAGGGATAGAGGAAAGAAGGCGAAATTAAAGATTTGACTTAAGACTTTTGATTGAAAAACCAATATGATTTATTTCGTACCTCTTGTTTAATGAAAGAATGAGTAAAAAAAAAATGAACGTGTTCAATTGAAACATGAAAACGTGACTAAATTGGCCTTAGTTACTCTTGGGACGGAGTATAATAGAGGAGGAGATTCTTGAACGAGGAAAAAGATCCAATGTCTTCGAAAGAATTGAATGAGGAGCCGTGCGAGGTGAAAAATTTATGTACGGTTATGTAGAGTGGCAGTAAGGGTGACTTATTTGTCAATTTTTTCACAATTACCTCAAAAAAATCAAAATCTGCCTTATGTAAAGTTGTTAAAGTATTATTAACTTCTGAGTTTTGAAATCATTGTTTATATACCTGATATTGGCCATAATCTGGACACTCCAAAAGTAATTGAAGTATGCAGAAACTGCCTCGACCATGTATTAAAAAAAGAAAAGAAAAGAAAAGAGAGAGAGATGAATTTTATGTGCTATACATGCAAGCAGTGTGGTTGTGATTGTAGGAAAAAATTAATTTAAGACATAATCAGGAGTTCCAGAAAATATACATCAATTCATTATTGTGACAAATTACATAACAAACAAAATTACAGATCAAATCAAAATGAAATGAGCAACATAAACTGTAAAATTAGTATGTAAATTAATATCATACCGAACCGAGTCCTGCATATTTGCAGTCCCTTTAAGACTGAATCACCGCTTCATCATGAGTGTTGGTGGATCACAACCAACGTTTGTCTTCTAGGATATATATAAAACGACTTAATCGGACATAGAAGTACTATGAAATGAGACTTCAATTTATAGAGCCTTAGATAGACTTTTGGGATGCAAAACTTTCAAGACTTTTGAGTTACATGTCATGAATGGAGACATGGAGATCCTTGGATTGTAAACATCAATAATATGCATGGATGAAACTTTTCAATTTTGGTGAGATCCTTCAATATTCTAAATTTATTCATCCAAAAATATTCAAAACCCTTGGAAATATTCAATTGTGATAATTGAGCATAGTAGGCATGATTCACCCCATGTAGGTATGGAAGGTAGGCATAGTGTCAATAAAGAGCTTCCAATGTGTGAATATTGTGGTCAAATTTGAAGAAGTAATCCAAGTCAATTAATGCAAGTAATTCCTTACTTGTAATTAAGTAAGGAATCAAGCTAATAGTCTTCAAGTTTTTGCCTCTCAATTCCATTTTTGACACTCCAAACCATTTTGTGTACTCTAAAAGAGGAAAGATATTTCTTTCTTTGTGCAGTCTACTTCACCCAAAGATCACCATATCATATTTTCTGTCCTCTGTGTGATAAGGAACCTTCGAAGCCCATGCATTTTGGACACATTCATAGATAAAATTACTGGATAATATTATTAGTGTCCTTTGACTGTCAAAATTTTTGAAATAATTATTCATTTTGTCAAAAGAAATCTAGAAAGTAAAAAAAGTTAAGACCAAAATACTTAAAAAGTTCACTTTAGATGATTTTTGTTTTGAAAAAGTTTGTTTTTAAAATTTTCTACTATCTTTAGCGTCGCCTTATCTAAATATTTTTAAATTTCGGTTCGTACGTTTAATACTTTCTTCGATTTCTCTTAACGAGACTGACAGAAAAATGCAAAAAACAAATTGACAAAAAATCGTAAAAAAATCACGAAAGATTAAATAATACCCACTAAGCACAATTCTAAGCGCATATGTCTAGAACTATCTGATGCATGTAAATCCCATGTGTATTGTGTAAATTCACGTGCATAAAATAGCTTCGAACACCATTTACCTAGCCTAGCGTTTTCGAAAACATCATAAACAAGCTGAAAACACAAATATAAAATAATCAAAAACTAACACAAACAATTCTTAGCTATTTTTCTCGCCTTTTTCTTATCCGAAATACAAAATAAGAATTAAAAAAACATAAACTGAGAATATTCAAAACCAACTGAGTACCTCGATTATTTAAAAAAAAACACAAATGTTCAGTAAGTTGTAAGTTGTAAGTTTATGATAACGCAGAACTTTTGGGTGAATGTCTCTTACTAAGAAAATAGGCGGACAGCAAGCCCAATGGTGGAATTAGAAATTTAATTTACTCTGAATTAAAAATAAATCTGACTAAAAAATCTATTAAACTGAAAATAATAGAATGAACTCAAATTAATTAGACTAAAATTTTACATGTAAAAAAAAAAAAAAATCCGTGTCGGCTATGTACTTTCCGCCCTTGAGCAAGCCTACCGTCAAACGTGGCCTCTTAGTCATCATCTTGATTCTTGAGATGGTGTTCATCATCGTTTTCCCTGTCCGAAAAACAAGGGGAAAAAACACGTGTCCATAACATGTGGTTCTACAACATTAGGACAATTAATCATTGAGGTCAATCATTTCCACACAAAAGCAAGCAATGAGTGTAGCAATTTGGTTTTGATTTTATCTACTCATATATACTAAAAATACAGTCCCGAAGAGGGTATAATCACGAAGAAAGAATAGGATCAAGAGGGAGAGAAAATAGAGAAATATATGAAGAAAGTAGTTATTATTAGAGAGGCTTGCGTCTGTCTGTAAATTAGAGAGGTTTGAGTCGGCCTGTAAATGAGGGAGTAGGCCTCCTTTTATAGGCAAAGGAGGTACTCCCAAAACTTACAAGACAAACTAGACACAAGGTTTTTTTAAGAAGCTTACAGGAAATTTTCCGATTACAAATAATTTTTACAAACAAGACACATAGTTTCAATGGGAAACTTCCTATTTTTACTTTATCTGCAGTACACGTAGATATTTGCTATGGAGAATCTCCACATGTGACTTACGGATCCGAAATATATAATGCCAAATATATGTGGACACAAGCACCATAGGATCCGACGAGGCCGGGACCCCTCTTTTTCTTTGAGTAAAAAATCTAAGAACACAAATATTTTGAATATATTTAGATACAGATATTTTCAAAATTATTAGATGAACATGAAATTTATGAAGAGTTTGTGTCATTTGATATCAGAACTAACCACTATCTTTTGGTTCAAGCCGCGAAGTCAAAAGTATTAAATATTGATGGGTGAGTGGAATGCTAAAGGAAAAAAAATGATGTATTATCGGGTCTGTATCAACAGATTGGACCATGGGGATGTCGGCTGCAGAACATGATAAGAGTACGTTGCCATCTTACTAATATTTGGTCCATATCGACTCACTTTACAAGAGATATTCATAAATGAATTCTATCCAAAAGTTTGTGTCATTTACATGTAAAACCTTGACAAACAACTTTTTGACGGCAAAAAGTTGTCATACACAAAAGGGTAGAAGCAAATTTATCCTTAGAATAAAGTATTAAAACACAGATTTTTTGAACATATTCAAATATAAATGTGTCTAGAACAGTTAAATGTATGTAAACTTTACAAATTATTAAAAACCCACATGCATTCAACAGTTTCAGAGCATCTGTGTCCGGAACATTTGTATTCTTAACATTACTCTTATCCTTGAGGCTTAGCCTCGTAGTCATTTTTTAAATGGGAGATTAAGGAGTTTGCTCTTCATCTATTCCCTCAAGTTCGAAATCTATAAGTTTGTTAATTGAGAAGATAATTTTAATAAGATATGCTGTAAGTGAATGGTGAAATTGATCACAAACTAGTCCTAACACGTTGTTCAGCAAAGGAGCGCAATTGTGCTTTACTTCTACGAAAAGGGTTGGAATTTTTTAACTTCCTTTTTGTTGCAATATAGCAAGGCTTTAGATATATCCGCAGATCTGTATATTCCTTAAGCACTTGTATTTCTCCAGTGTTCTTGGAACATACACTGTTGGTTTGTTATTAAAAAAAAAAAGAGGCCATAGCCATAAAAGATGCTTTGCATGAGGCCAAAAGCACGCGGAGGGACTGAAACCATGAAACGTGCTGTTCTGATGATTTGCGAGCTTTTTAAAAATCACGCTAATCAAATATCAAGGTGAATCAAAACTCGTTCATCTCAAGATAAAAGTGTTACAATCATGTATTGAACGGTATGCAACCGCCATGATTTACAACACGATCGATGTTATTGACGAGCTCTTAAAATAAAAAATTCTGATCATTCAAGTGGGTCTCGACCTAAGTCAACTATTCTCCACTGTAACTAGTAACTGAGTAGGGTCCATGAAAGCTAATATTAGAGGGAGAAGAACAAACTCCAACGGGTTGTCCAAGTGGTAGAGCGTATGAGCTATAAACCCAAATATTTGCAGTCGAAATTCGGCAACTTAATACTTGAGGCTACTGGGGGATTTGTCTGGTCTTCTCCACCCAGGGCCCCAAGGACTAGTTTGTAATTTAGGTGAGAACTCTCCAAGCTTTATACCAGCTTAGTTCCAAGCCGACGAGATGCCTCGGTTATAAAAAAAGAAAAAAGGAGAAGAACAAATTCAGCAATCAAGAAAAAGAGACTTTCTACTGTCTTATCAGATTAGGGCTGTGAGCACTGATCACAAAGTTATGCTTTCTTCGCGTAAAACAAACTCCTTGAAAAATGTAAATGAAAATAGAAGTAGACCAATCACCTTACATCTCCCACCATATACATGTGGAGTCCAAGGACTGCTACAAATGCCAACCCTATCATTCTTTTTCTCCACTCAATCTTGCTGAGTCCTACCTACTCATGACCTTCAACCAAATATTACCTTGCTCAGCTACTTCCTCTCCTTCTCATTTATATTGACAACCTTCAACCAAATATTACCTTGCTCTGCTTCTTCTTCTTCCTCTCCCTCTCATTCTCTGTACTAACACAATGGTAAAGCTCAAACCAGCTCCAATGTTTCAAATTGAACTTAGCTAGACTGCTAAATCTGTCTCTGTAACTCCTGTCATTTTAAACAGGTTCTGGTTGATACCCAAGTAGCAAAAGATGATACTGAAAATGATGACACCCCAGTGGATTTCAGAGGGAATCCAGTAGACAGGTCACGGACAGGTGGATGGCTCGCCGCAGGACTCATCTTAGGTACTTTTTTTTTTCTTCATTCCCCGTCCTTATTCGGTGGCAAACGAAAAAGTGTAAAATGGTATACATAAAACCATCTGTTTCCTACCCAAAACCATAAGTTTTTAGCTTTTGAACCATGTTGTTACGCTCACTTAATTCAGGCAACGTGGCTAGTAGTCAGTGCGTCGCTATGGGTAGTATCAGAGTGACTACCATGGAAGGCTTCATGGCAGTGTGGTAGAGGTGTAGAGGCTTCAGAGAAGGGTAAAGGCCTGTGCTAATTTACGACTACACATGACATGGCTACTCCCATGTTAGCATACGCTAAAAGAAATTGCCTGGTCACCATACCATCTTGCGCTCGTCTTTTTGTTCCACTTGCTTCTAAATTGATCTTTGACGTAGGAACTGAGCTCTCTGAGAGGATATGCGTGGTGGGAATAGCAATGAATTTGGTAACTTACTTGGTTGGAGACTTGCATCTTTCATCATCCAAGTCCGCAAATACTGTGACCAACTTCATGGGCACTCTCAATCTTCTTGGCCTTCTTGGTGGTTTCGTGGCTGATGCTAGGCTTGGCCGTTACTTGACCGTTGCAATCTCTGCTTCCATTACTGCTTTGGTAAGGGTGAATCAAAAGTATGCAATCAGAACTCATTCCAATATTACGTTTGAACAGCTTTCATAATTCTAAATTTGACTATCAATTGCTGGAGATGGCTAAATTTAGAAATTTTAACATAAAAGCATCCATGTACAAAGCTGAAAATGTGGCTTACAAAATCGGGACACTGAAACTGAATGCTTTGGTATTTTCATGGTGTAATACATGTGGATAAAGAATTCAAAGAAAACACCAAACTAAGAACTGGTTCACTAGGAAACAAACCCCCCCCCCCCCCCCCCCCCCCCCCCCCCCCCACCCCACATATCCATATACGCAGACATATCCTTTGTATATTTTTGCTAAAACAGAATTTAACTTTCTGTGAGGTTCCAACTTACTAGGACCCCCATATACGTGCCCACATTAACACCTACACATGTAAGTTAACTTTTTCGGCTTAGCACAAATACGTCATCAGAATACCTCTCTCTCTCTCTCTCTCTGTGAATCTCATAATTCTGCTGACCATTGCAACAGGGCATAACACTGTTGACACTAGCCACAACAATCCCTAGCATGAGCCCCCCTCCATGCACTGACTCAAGAAAACAACAATGCATTGAAGCCACCAGCCGCCAACTAGTTCTGCTCTACGCCGCTCTCTACCTGACAGCACTAGGAGGCGGGGGGATAAAGTCCAACGTCTCAGGTTTTGGGTCCGACCAATTCGACACAAGAGACCCCAAGGAGGAGAAGTCGATGATCTACTTCTTCAACAGGTTCTACTTCTGCGTCAGCACTGGCTCCCTATTCTCTGTAACAGTGCTAGTATACATACAGGACAATGTAGGAAGAGGATGGGGGTATGGGATTTCGGCAGGGACGATGGTAATAGCTGTTGCTATATTGCTTTGTGGAACAAGGTTTTATAGGTACAAGAAGCCCCAGGGGAGCCCTTTGACTATTATATGGAGGGTGGTTCTATTAGCTTGGAAGAAGAGGAGTCTTCCTTATCCTTCTGATCCTAGCTTCTTGAATGAGTACCACATTGCCAAAGTCTCACATACACAAAAGTTTAGGTAAACATCAAGGCACTCAACTCTTACACAGTGAATTATTATGAAGCACGGGCACTAACAACACATCAATTCTTAAACATTGCAGGAAATATATTACCTGTTACGGATATTAGCGAGATATATGATTCTCTGTGGTTTATATACTTCAAATATTAATATAACAAAATATCTTAGCATACCACTCATTCCTAAAATGTGAATGAGGAATTAATAGCCATATAACTTTACATATTAGGTTTCCTTCTACCATCGTATCATAAGTTTTTTCTTTCAAACATGTAATATGGTTTCACGTGTGTCTAAGTCATACACGTGTGTATCCTCAAGTATCTAAAGCATGTTTGGGTCTTAAAAAATGGTAGAACAAATAAAAGGGTTTTTTTTCTCGTATGGATGAACAGTGCATTTTCATTTTCCTGAGTAAGTTAAACTAAGATGCTTTGAATTGATCCATCCATGTAAATGATTTCATGTGGTATTCATAATAGAAGCGTGCATCCTCAAGTGTCTAAAGCGTGTTTGGGTTTTATAAAAATAGGAGAACAATTAAGGCATGTGCTCAACACAGACAAGCAATGTTTTTCGAAATGTCTGTTCGTCTTGGATGACTGAGAAGTGCATCTTCAGTTTCATGAATAACTATTCCACTGAAATGCTTCCACTTGGTCCATTCATGTAAATGCCCAGGTGTCTTGACAAGGCTGCAATCCTGGATGACTACGCAGCTACCATCGAAAACAGAAACAACCCTTGGATAGTCTCAACAGTGACTCAAGTAGAAGAGGTGAAATTGGTACTAAAGCTAATCCCCATATGGTCCACCTGCATCCTCTTTTGGACAATCTACTCTCAGATGAACACTTTCACCATTGAACAAGCCACCTTCATGAACCGACGCATCTCATCCTTTGTTGTCCCTTCAGGATCTTTCTCCTCTTTTCTCATCATCACCATTCTTCTCTTCACATCCCTAAACGAAAAGGTTTTCGTCCCATTGGCACGAAAACTCACCCACAACAACCAAGGACTCACAAGCCTTCAAAGGATTGGAATCGGACTTATTTTCTCCGCGATTGCTATGGTAGCTTCTGCTCTAATAGAGAAGCACAGGAGAGAAATGGCTGTAAACCAGAACAATCAAATTAGGGCCTTCTGGCTAGTCCCTCAGTTCTTCCTAGTGGGTGCTGGGGAAGCTTTTGCCTATGTTGGACAGCTGGAGTTTTTCATCAGAGAAGCACCAGAAAGGATGAAATCTATGAGTACAGGGTTTTTCTTAAGCACTCTATCAATGGGTTACTTTGTGAGTAGTTTGTTGGTGTCTTTTGTGGATAAGGTGACAAATGGGCACTGGCTTAGAAGCGACTTGGATAAAGCTAAACTGGATAACTTTTATTGGTCGCTCGCGGTGCTAGCGGTGTTAAATTTCTTAGTTTTTCTTGTCTTTGCAGCCAAACATCAGTACAAGGTACAGCTTACTACAAGTTATGGTCAGGAGAAGGAGCTCAAGAGTTTGAACAATGGGTTGACTGAAGATCGAAGATACATAGAAGAACAAGGGTGCTGAGGAAAAGAAGGGACCTTAGAACATGCACTACCAAATGATTTTCCAGAACAGCTAGGTTCTACATTTCTTAAAACCATCTATGGCAGGAAGAACTCAGAGAGCAAATCTAACATTCTTATCAGAAGGTGAAAAGTATATAGATCTTGCAATTTATATGGTATGCAGTATAGATAGTCATCCAAACAAAGCAAGGTGTTAGGTTTGCATTTTTTGTTTCAGTCGATCATCAAAGACATAAGAATGTATCATAAATCTTCATTTGGCTGCAGTGTTGTTAGTTCCCCTAGTAAAGAACGAGCATATTTATTATCTACTAGCAAATCTGAGTATAATCTCCAAAAAAGTGCAATTCAAATAACATTGTTGGCATGGACAACATAATGTAAAGGTTCATTGAGCTGCGGTGTTATTTTTACCCAACAGTAAGAACGTGTGAAAAACACACCCAAATAATAGTGTCGCCATGGACATACATCACTAGCATTAGAGTGAAAGTACTTGGTTGAGAATATCTGGATCAACTTTTGCCACCTTACTGCATCAGCCCACATGCAATTCTGCTCATGACCAGATTTTAATAATTCTGCAGAAAAAGGCAAAACAAAAAAATTAGAAAGACTTCTTTAGATACCAATAGTGTGCAACCGCAAATATATGTGGTTAAGCACGTAGGTTCAGAAAACTATTTTGTCTGCTGTGGCAGAGACAAATACTTGTCGAGGCAGACTAGAAAACACATTGTCATGTCCCATGCCAAATGAAGGCCCAAAAAGCTACTCACAAAGTCAATTAGACAAATAACCTGGTTACATCTGATACTTTGACCTTCAGTTTTTAATTGAATGACATGCTCAAACAGCGTAAGAAACCCTGTACTTGCTTCTTATAGCTTGATTTCAAAGGCGATGAAACTTTAACGGCATGAACTTACCTTGAATCAAATAGATCCACATATTGTAGACATACCAATCATCAAGGATTCGGCGAGGGAGTCCAAGACCACACACCAAACATAAGCAGGAAAATCATTACATCACTTTTCCCACCCTGGACCTCCATTTAGAAGCAAAGATGGATGAAACATGCATATTTATCAATTTTTATTCTACCATTGAAGATTTTTATTTTCACAATTCAATTTAGAGTAGCTGTCCATCCTTTTTTTGTACATTTTCAAATGGTAGCTATTTTTCCGGACCATAATCTATACTGAGATAGACACTTTCTACCTTCCCATTAGCAAGTGACAGCGCTTTCCGGACTTCTAGCTCCCATGGCTTCTAAGGTTATCCCCTCCATGTTCTCCCCCTCACCCTTTCTCATGGGTTAGTTCAAGTTCCCCTATCCGGATCCTTTTCAATCCCTATATGGTTTAAACCTCATCCGGTTAAGCCGAAGCAACTTGGGAATGAAATGATGTTAGGGCTGGTTAGTTAGCTGGCATGGGAGAAAGAACCCGCAGGGGTTAGTTAGTAATAAATAGGATGCTTAGCCATCGGAGAAAGGCAGGGCACTAAACTAGAAGACGAAATAATCTACAAGGGGGACTGGCGGGTTTTGCTTCTTACGGATCTTAGCAACGAAGAAATGATCCAGCTTAGCGATTGAAAAATAACGACAGTAAGCTGCCTTCTATCAATTGGATTAGCTTTCAATTGTATCTCTGCCTTCTGCCTCAAAACTCTCTGTTTTGTTTTAAATAACTTATTTTGACATGCTTCTGAACTTGTTGAATCTTCTCTCTCTATTGGATAATACCAACCCGGGAATAATGGTTGGGCAGAGGAAGAGTTTCTAAGCACGAAACGGTTGAAAGAAAAAGCATAAATAGTGCACTGCCAACCACAAAATCTTGGGCAACAAGGAATCCTATAGACAGCCCGATAGAAATACTTGGTAACAGTTCAATGTACATAAATTTTCTTCTTCAAACTTGAATGTACTATTAATTCAACACCATTTAAGACTTGAGAACCAACCTTGGTGGAATAGGTCACCGAGGAATTTCTAGCAGGGAGGTGGCTCGCTACCAACGGGAACGTAGAGCCTGTTGATTTTCCGCCTCCTGCTTTCGGGCTTTATACATCTCCTCAGTCTCAATCACAACCAATCTTTTAACCTAAGTGCGTATTGTAAAACCAAATCTCAAATGAAGTGACTGAAAAGGAGAGAGAAGATATCCATGCAATTTAGAACAGGGATTCATTACAAATTGTTTTAAACCTGTTGAAGCATTCCTCTGACAGTAGGGGTATTCCACCTCATTACAGTTCGATTGCACTTGCGAAGGCGCAATGCCTTTAATGTATGCCTGTGCAGTCTCCTTGTTCCGGGAATGCCCCTTACCAATGTTATGTATAAGTTGGAGCCCCATTCAACAGGTACACATGCTTTGTAAGCCTTGAATGCAGACATTCTTCTCTCTGTTTAGCACCACACTGTCTAGTAAAACACTTCAACTTAATACTTAATAGTAGTTTCATATGCTCAAGGGTGACAAGAAAATATGAAACCCTCTCCCCGGCAATTATAAATGATCAAAAACAACAATAATATCTAGTCAAGAATGTTGTTGAGAATCATGCAGATAAACGATATTGCAAAGGAGAGAAAGGAAGATCACAAAGAATTTTGGGATTCTGGAGAGAGAGGATAAAAAGCATACTTGCAGACAAAAAACACCAAAAACAGAAACTACTGGTGAAAGGATCTCGTCCCCGCAGTTTCGAGAAAAGAAGAGATTGCAATGCAAAAATCTATGGTAGAATCAGAGGAACGAAGAGATGGAAATGAACTAACCTCGCAAAGAGAAGTTGAGCGCTCTGGAGAGGAAGCGCCGGGAGCAAGAAGCCCAAATAGGAGAGAGAGCGACGTTTTAACGTTGTAAATATCTAATAAATCTTTTCCAAATTTCAAATATATAAATATTATTTTTTCTCATTACAATTTCTTTGTTTTTATAATAAAAGCATCCACATCAGAGTTGATTTCTTTTTTTTTTTTAATTTTGAAGAGCAATTTTTTCAGCTTCTCTAAATGTTCTTCTTATTTTCTAATTACTATATATAATGAATCTTTATATTTGAAGAGTCACTATAATTTTCCTGTTTATTGAATACAAAATTAAAAGTGATAACTATTTATCTTAGAGAATATGATGCAAAACATATTAAAAATACGGCTTTCTAAATTAGAAAAATAAAAAATTCTCACTAATTTGATTTAAAAAGTAAAAAAACTGATGTAAATGCTCTAAGATTAGAAAAATTTTAAAATTTATATGTATGTTTATATATGTATAAAAAGAAAATGAAAACTTACTAATTACATTTATTATAATTAAATTTATGTCAAATCAAAATCCTCCCAGTGACAAACATAATATTCAAAGTAATTTTTTAGTTTTTTAGTTTTTGAAAGTATTTTTAGATACAAACGATGAAAAATTCATATTATATTTTTTACTTCTATATTATTACAACGGTATAAAATTCTCCAAAATAATTTTTACAGTTTAATTTTTGAGACTCACTAAAAAAAAGTTGGAGAACAATTTTAACTAACATTTATTGGTTCTACAATTTTTTTAAAAAGTAACAAAAAAGGCATATTAATGTGCTCTCCCTCTCTCTCTCTATGTGTGTGTCCAGTTTAAGACCCTAATAAATAAATCTGGTACCGGCCAATATGGTCGGTATTGGCGGATACGGACCGGTATTGAGAATGGTACGGTATTAGAGGTACTTGGTACCGTTTTTCTGCCAAAATGGTACGTACCGGCCAGTACGGTACGGTATTTATAACATTGCTCCAAAGACATCTTTACAATAGCGGGTGAGATTATTTTGATTTAATGACTGAGATTCATTACAAAAAAATTACACAATGCAACATGATAATAGTTAGAATAATAGCTGATTTGTTATATATACCATTGAACTTACATTCACCAAGCAATGTGGAACCCTTAACCACCCATCCAGACGTCCACGAAGACTCTCTCTCCCAAACATCTAGTCTCACTGCTGGCACCATAGTTTGGCTAGGGTGTCACACACTAAGCCCAATAGGAAAAAACCAAAAGCCCAACGTGGTTTGCACAGTCTTGTGCTACTAGCCCGCTTCGCCAGCGAACATCGTGTGGGCTGGGCCGAAACAATACTAGATTCAGATGACCTGGATAAAGTGGCTATACATGTCTTCCAAGTGGCTCAATCCTAACACGTAGTTTCCGACCTATCGTCTGGTGCATCATGAGTTTAATGACAAGATTTCAAATATCTTCTTACCTTTATATAAGAATAGATAGGTCATGAATAATTAAAGCCCTTAAAATCCTTTCCAAGTTTATCATTTAGTTTATTCCAAATAGAGAATTTCCTTAATCACAAAATCTCGAGCACAGATTTCATTTTATAGAAACATAAATGCTTTTGACTATATATTTACTATAAGAGTTTGAGTTCTGTACGAGCTAGATTGGCCAAACAACACTCACAAACTAAAAAGTTTGTACTCATGCAAAACTCAATGGCTTGTTACTCTACCCTCGCTCTCTTGTTCTTTTTCGTAGCTGTGGTTTCTGCTCAGAACCCAACTCAAAGTCTCTGCGGGTCCAAGGGGGACTGTGGTTATGGTAGTTGCACAGGAAGAGCATGCCCAAATTTGTATCCAGGTATTACTTATTAGTTTGGTAGAATCATGCCCTCTAATGGAGACTGATTAACCACACATCTTTACCCCCATAACATGGCCTTTTCATCTCACTCAAGGTCTCGAAAATGTAACCTTTTGAAAATGTGTTACATGGCATTTTCCGTCTTTGCAGATGCAGATGTTGGAACCGGAATTGCCCAGTTTATAGCCTTTACAAGTTTACCACTGGAAAAACTGAATTTTGATCAAAAAACATTTAAGTTTCACAAGTGTTTTTTGTACATTTTGGCCTAGAAATTGCTAATTCTATAATTTTTCCTTGATGTTAATTACATAAATTGTACTCGGTGTTGCAGGATATAAATCTCAATGGCCTGAACTTAAGGGCGTAAGTGCAGTACAAGCAAAGAAGATCATTGAGGAGAACCCATATGTAAAAGCGTGGATATTCCCAGAAGGGACTTTCTTTCCGGGTATCATATGCTCCAAGCGTGTTCTTTTGATAACTCCAAAGAATGACTGCCCTAATGGTCCAGTCATCAACTCTCCTTTTGTTGGGTAATGAATTTTGTAAGACCTGATGTATAATGAAAGGTAGACGACATTCAACAATAAAGTTTGGCTCGCGCCTCCAAAGATGAAGTATGATGTACACCTTGAAAAAATGTATCATGCTTCGAACTCGAATAAAGTTTTGAAAGAGGTAGTAGGTAAGTAGCCGCAACCCTATTTATGTATGAATTTAATTCTCGCAACTCGAATTCTCGCGGAAAAGTTGTGGCGGATAGAAGGAAATGAAATTATACTAAAAAGAGAAACATACAAAAATATGCATCATCGTATACACCAAAATACAAAATACAAAAAAAAAAAAAAAAGAGGAGGTAAAAACTCCACTTCTTGTCATTCCTTACGATCTCTGGGAGAGAGAATTCCCTGAAATCACACAAATAAAACTCTTGACTAGTCTAGCAAGAGTATTAGCAATTGATTTAGCTTCTTGGACCAAAAACCAATTAGGATCTAAGCAAGCTTTAAAGGCCAAATTGCAACCATGGAAGAGAGTTCCAGCACAATCGATGCATCTCTAACACCGTAAAAGGTAAATATTAGAACAAGACTATCTATTCCATGAGAGCCTTTGTTAGATGGTAAGAGAACAATATAAGAATGTAGAAGAAAATCCAATATGGTTGGAGGAAAGGATATGAAAATTTCTGTTGTCGTCTCTTAAAATGTCATCTATATTAAAAGGTTACCAACACTGTCAAATTGCAAAGAACATCTTGCGGGGGTAGCCAACGAAGTTGGTTAAATGAGCCTTTTACGATATGTCTAGTCTAACTAATAAGCAATTCTATCTCGAGAGTACATCAAGTCGAGGATTTAGTAGAAAGAGAGCCTAAATTTATGATTTCCAAAATAACCTAAGCTTGAACAAAATTTTTGATATAAACAACACGCATATCCACCTATCACACACATATGCAGATCATCTATGACAAGAGCAGGTTATACAGAATACATTACACCAGAAAAGTTGTTCTTGCTGTCATGATCTTATGGTTGAGGAACAATTAACATAAACAAGTTGATCAAAGCATCATAGGGGCATTGATGAAAGTGCCTTTTCTTATCTATACACATAGTACACATAGTCGTTCTTAAAAGAAAAGGTGACCCAGTGGTGAACAATGTTAAGTTGTTAACAATTAGGTTTGCTGAAAAAGATTAAAGCAACAACAAACAGGCATGTAAAAGCTGCTATGAACACTATGTAATCAAATTAAGGTTCATGTCACTCTTAATGATCACTTATGTTTTTTAAACTCAAAAGCCTCATTTGAATGTCCACTTTTATAGTGCCTTTACATACTATAAAATAGAATCCGCTCCATTCTTAGGAACAACCTGATTGCATCCTTAACCCCTACCCCCTTACGGAATGACATTAATTGTTGTGCTGAACAAGTAAATGTCTGGTTAAACTGTGAAACCCCGATCCTTTTAATCAATTAAACTATTTTGAAAATTTAAAATTTTAAGTTTATAATTATTAATTTTATGGAGTGTTAAAAAAAAATGATTATTTGGTCTAAATTCAAATTTTAACGAAAATATCGGTAATGTGATGATGTTCTTAATTTAACCGACGAGGGACACATGAATTATGTCCGATCACTCGAGAATACTGAAATTGCAGTATTTTCGATCGCGTAGATATATAAATTTATATACATTAATTTTACGAGGGTTGTCCGCGATCGAAATTGATCAGATTTTGTACCGAACAGTCAAGACGGGACCGAATAGGCCCAACCTATTTTCTCATGGCTAGGAATTGTAGGCCATCATTTTTCTTAAGCTTACTTATATTATACACTAAGATTTTAATCATGCATGCATAAAAAAAAAAAATTAAAAATTAAAAACACATGTATAATTGGTCAAAGCCAATAAAAATACATGCAATTGGAAAGCTTTGGAAGCAAGATTTGCTCCTCCACTACTTCTTCACGGCAGAACACACACACACACACTTGGCACATGCAAATCCTTTGGCTATAAATACACACACCTCACTAGCACACTCACACTTTACATACTTGAGAGTTCCTAGCAATTTTAGAGAGAGAGAGAGAGGGAGAGGAGCCAAACTAGCAAGGGTGAGTTAGAGAAGACTCGGGTTAGACTCGGGTCAGTCTCGGGACGTGCTCGGGACGCTCGAATCCGAAGCAAAACGCGACCGGAGGTACCGACTTTCTTTCGTCCTCTTTACGCACCTTACGTTTATAGGCGTTTCGTTTTTATCTCGTTACGTTTCGGGTCGAGATTTTTGATAATATTTGTAGCTTAGACACTATACTACTCATGCATGTTCAAAACCGGGGTCGTTATGTTGAAAAATACGAAGTTTTTGCCGTTTGAACGGAAAAAGTACACTGCCCAGTTTTTACCGGTAACATACCTTGCTAAATCACTCGGAGTTTTTATTCTACTGTACTTCTGCGAAAAATACTTATTAGGGGTTGTAGAAGACACATTTTAGCACGCATGCATGTTGGACCCGAGGCTCGGAGGGCTCGGGAATGGGAGTAACGGGCTGTTGAACGCAGCAGCTGTTGGGTGCAATTTCTGGCAGATTACACTGCCCAGTTTTGGACAGTGCATTTCGTCTTTCTCGTTTCGTTTCGAGTCAAGATTTTTGATAAGAGTTGTAGCTAAGACACCATACTACTTGTGCATGTTCAAACCCGGGGTGATTATGTTGAAAAAAACGGAGTTTTGGCCATCCGAACGACAAAATGCACACTGTCAGATTTTACCGGTAACATACCTTGCTAAATCACTCGGAGTTTTTATTTTACAACTTTTCTATGAAAAATACTTATTGGGGGTTGTAGAAGACACATTTTAGCACGCATGCGTGTTGGACCCGGGGCTCAAAAGGCTCGGGAATGGGAGAAACTCGCTGTCAAACACAGCTGATTTTCAGCTGTTGAAACTCAGCTTCTGGACAGTTTACACTGTCCAGTTTTGGGCAGCCCGGGCAGCCCTATTCGGGCAGCCCATGGTTCGGGCAGCCCCTGCTCGGGCAGTCCTTGTTCGGGTCAGTTTCGACACAAACTTAGTAGAATTGGTTCGGGTTGATCTCGTACGAGCATTATTTGAGTTTCGAGACGAAAAAAATATTATTTTTACCGGTAGCTTTCGTTAGAACCAAAATATTTTTAGACCCAACCCGAGACTAAGTGGTTGACCGAAACTCGTCACTTAACCCATAAAAACAGTACCTTAGCCGAACACTTAGAAAAAAATTAGACCACGTGACCCTTGGACACATCGAACGCCGTTTTTGACACGAGTCTAATAAACCATCGGAATATGCAATGTTTTTTTTATAAAAATAAATAAATAAATAAATTAGATTACGATCATACTAAATCCTATGACCCTTATGCTAGATCCCGAAGTCGGTGACGCGTAGGGCAATACGAGAGTTTTCGGGCGAACGACTATCGAGGTGAGTTTTGTTATGCCTTGTTTACCGATTTTAGGAAAAAAGTGTACATATTTATCTTTTTGACAAAAATTCATGTATTTAGTATCCATGTTATTCATATTGAAATCAATTAAACGAATATTGAGATATTTATCGAAATCATGAAAATTGCTCGAATTATGAAAATTGGCATAAATGAGAAGTTGGCAAATTTGACATGTTTGGTAGAAATGTGGTTGATAAATAATATTTCCATGCTATTCGGATTTACTTTTATAGATTATCGAGAAAATTATCGATTAAATGTTCATACGGTGTCCCGACCGCCAGGGGATAAGAAATATGGCGAGGTGAATGAAATAAGGTGAAAGGATCGACGACCGATAGATCCGCCGGATGACGTCATGCCGATTTTATATCTGATAGGGTAGCTCCCTATATTCGGTGACCGTTGAACAAAATAACTGAATATTATTCTAAATGGAATTTGTTCCTAGAAGTGAAAATTCACTTTGAATCTGAAATGAGAAGTTTGACTTCAGGAAAAGAATTACGATTCTTTATAAATGTGATGGATCACTTGGCATAATTGTGAACTATAAATTATTTTAAATTGCACGTATACGAGAAAAGTCATTTTCTGCCTGAAATTCGATAAGCATTGTTATAACGAAATTCACACTAGCCTAGTGCTTAAGAGTTGTTGTTGATTACAACTACAGGTGCTTCTGAAGTCGAGGACGCTGCGTGATTTTGTGTATCTTCGTCAAGTTATTAGATTTTCATGTTGTTAGTAATGTACTCTTTATTTTAGACTTATGTTTTTGTACTTTTTGATACCTGGCCGAGCCGCCTGTGGCCGAGCCAAGGATTCTACTATGGATGATGTAATAGTAATTTATCACTAACACTTCGGGAGTATTTTAAATGTTATTCCGCAATTTTTTTTTATATCGCACTCTGATATTATGGAAATCCCTAAACCAGTTTTATAAATTGAGGCCTTGATGGATTAAACCCCATCGGCCGGTCGCGACCATGTGTTTTTGAGACGGGTCGTGACAAGGGTGGTATCCGAGCATGGTTTTCGGATTTTAAAATAAAACCCCGGTGCTATGAGATTTGAGACACGATGATCACACACTTGGATGTAATAGTTACTTGGCTATGTATTATTACCTACGTAACTTGTATAAATAAGTAACGATCACGCGTAGGCCAGTACTAACAAGACTATATCTTGTGTACTGTCGGATGAAAGGAGTGAAGTGATCCTTTTGCCCTCTATTTGCTTTGCATCTTTACTTCAGATGGTGAGGACTCGGACGAATGGAAATGCTAGCGGGAGTGAAAGCGGGAACGGAGGCAACGAAATGGCAGAAATGAGGGCCATGATGCAGACACTCATAGGGGCTATGCAAGCCCAGCAACAGGCGTTTGAACGTCAAGCACAACAAGCCGCACCTCAACAACAGTCGGTGCCACACCCCAGTCCACAAGTACCAACAGGAGCAGAAAATAACAACCAGCAAGACCCACCTATCGATGTCCCTACGGCAGATATCGTGCTCACTCGCGAATTTCTAAAACTGAAACCGCCAACATATAATGGAGGCATGGATGCAGTGCGAGCAAACGAATGGCTAGCTGAATTGGAGAAGAACTTTCGACTAATTGGGTGCACAAAAGTGCAAAAGGTGGAAATTGGAGCGTACCTACTGACAGGAGAAGCTAACCGATGGTGGAACCTGAAGAGAGTTGGGGAGCCAAGGATGGTTTGGACCAGATTCGTGGAGATCTTCAAAGAGAAGTATATGCCCAGAGCGATGCAACACGCTAAGTGTGCAGAATTCGAACAACTTCGGCAAAGAGGACCTATGACCGTTGCGGACTATGAAGCAGAATTCACCAATCTTGCAGAGTACGCCCCACATCTGGTGGGAACAGAGGACATGAAGGCTCGAAGATTCGAAGAAGGGCTGAGACACGACATCAAGAAGGTGGTGCGACCTCTACAACTGCCCACATATGCTGAGGTGTTGGATCGAGCAATTTTGGTTGAACAAGATGCTGACGAGTTCAGGAAATACCACGAGAATCGAAAGCGGAAGAACTCTGGAGTTGGAGGATCGGGAAATCGCAACCAGAAGAGACAGAACAACAGAAACAATGAAAATCGAGGACAAAGGCCACCATGTAACACCTGCGGAAAACTTCACGGAGGAGAATGCTGGAGGAAGGTAGAGGCCGGGAAATGTTTCGGATGCGGACAAGTTGGACACATTCGAAGGAATTGCCCAAATGTCAGGACAGGGGCTAACACTGTTCCAATCGGAGGTCAAGGTGGCCAAGTGCAGAGAAATAATGACAGACAGGTAGCTAGACCTGGGGAAAATAGGAACAACAACATCAATCAAGGGAATCGCAACAACAACGGGCAGCGACATGGTCGAGCTTTCGCCATCGTTCCAGGGGACCAAGCCAACAATGAAAACGTGGTCGCAGGTAACATTATGATCGATTGTCTACCAGCATATGCACTTTTTGACTCTGGTTCTTCGCATACATTTGTGTCCAAGTCTTTTGCCATTAAGATGAATAGGGAGGCCGAACCTTTGGGTTATGACTTACTGATTTCCCAACCTATGAGTAAGGGCACGGTTTGCTCTACTAAGTATAGAGACTGTAATGTTTACATTGACGGCCTGTGCATGATCACGGATCTGATTCCGTTGGATATGAAGCATTTCGATATCATTTTTGGCATGGATTGGTTATCCAAATTTGGGGCAACGATTGACTGTGCTAATAAACGTGTTGTATTTAAAAAACTCGATGGAGAGGAGATTAGATTTTCGGGTGAGAGAGTGATTACACCCCTGTGTTTCGTGTCTATGACTCGAGCCCGACGACTTTTGCAGAAGGGTTGTCGAGGATACCTATGTAGTATTTTGCCGACTTCGTCGGAGGGCACTTCGGTTGCCAACATTCCTATTGTATGTGATTTTCCTGATGTTTTTCCTGATGAATTGCCCGGGATACCGACTGAACGGGTAATAAGTTTCTCTGTTGATATCGTTCCCGGAACACAGCCGATATCCAAAGCGCCATATAGAATGGCCCCAGCTGAACTAAAAGAGTTAAAGATACAACTGGATGATTTACTCGACAAAGGCTTTATTCGACCCAGTTCATCGCCTTGGGGAGCGCCGGTTTTGTTCGTTAAAAAGAAGGATGGAACGATGCGTCTATGTATTGATTACCGAGAGCTGAACAAGGTCACCATCAAAAACCGTTATCCACTTCCGAGAATTGACGATCTATTCGACCAGCTGCAAGGAGCCACGGTGTTTTCAAAGATTGACTTACGATCAGGATATCACCAGCTTAGAGTCAAGCCTGAAGATGTAGAAAAGTTAGCCTTTCGAACTCGTTATGGGCATTACGAGTTCTTGGTAATGCCATTCGGAGTGACCAACGCACCGGCAGCCTTCATGGACATGATGAATCGAGTATTCAAGCAGTACCTTGATGATTTCGTAATCGTTTTTATTGACGACATTCTCATTTATTCCAAGAATGAAGAGCAGCACGCTAAGCACCTGCAAACCATACTACAGAAGCTGAGGGAGGAGAAGTTGTATGCCAAGCTCAAGAAGTGTGAGTTTTGGCTAAGAAGTGTGAACTTTTTAGGACACATTATCAACGGCAACGGAATTTCGGTAGATGCTCAGAGAATCGAAGCGATTGTAGATTGGCCAAGGCCTACGACCGTCACAGAAGTTCGAAGTTTCTTGGGACTCGCAGGGTACTATCGAAGGTTCGTCCAAGATTTCTCAAAGATTGCTACGCCTATGACCGAATTGACTCGCAAGGGGGAACCATTTGTCTGGACCGACAAACGAGAGAAATGCTTCCAAGAACTTAAGAAGAGGCTTACGTCAGCACCAATTCTCACGCTACCAGAAGGCACTGAAGGTTTCGCGATCTACAGCGATGCATCTTATCAAGGGCTCGGGTGTGTCCTTATGCAACACGGCAAGGTTATCGCATATGCTTCCCGCCAACTGAAGACTCACGAGAAAAACTACCCAACGCACGACTTAGAACTGGCAGCAGTGATTTTTGCCCTGAAAATCTGGCGCCACTACCTTTATGGAGTCACTTGCGACGTTTTCACTGACCATAAGAGCCTGAAGTATATTTTCACGCAGAAGGAGTTGAACCTACGGCAGCGACGATGGCTTGAGTTGATGAAGGACTATGATATCAACATTCAGTATCACCCAGGGAAGGCTAATGTTGTCGCAGATGCCTTGAGCAGAAAGGCACAAGGGATACTGAATCGACTATTCACTTATAAGAAGGAGTCAATAGAAGTGATCGAGGGATTCTGTGCAGCAATCACAGCCGAACCAGCAATTTTGGAAGAGATTAAGCTCAAACAAATGGAGGACCCGAAGCTCAAGAAGATCCACGATCAGATGGCCACCAATCCAAACTCTGACTTCACCATGATCGAGGGTCGATTATGTTTTCGAAATCGCATTTGTATACCCAACGAGCCAGAAATCAAGAGGCGAATTATGGACGAGGGGCATCGGACGAAGTTTTCAGTACACCCAGGAATAATGAAGATGTACCAAGACATGAAGCGGTCATACTGGTGGATGGGAATGAAACGCGACATCATGAAATACGTGGAGAGATGCTTGCAATGTCAAAAGATCAAAGCCGTACGCCAGAAGTCAGCAGGACTACTTCACCCACTACCTATACCAAAGTGGAAATGGGAAGACATAGCTATGGACTACGTGATTGGTTTTCCACGAACAGCCAAGGGGAACAACTCAATATGGGTAATAGTCGACCGCTTGACAAAATCCGCGCACTTTATTCCGATTAAGAACACCTATTCAATGGACCAGATGGCTAGCACGTACATTCAGGAAATCATTCGACTGCATGGGACGCCAGTGACGATCACTTCAGACAGAGATCCAAGATTCGTTTCTCGTTTTTGGCAATCTTTGCAGAGAGCGATGGGCACAAGGTTGAACCTTAGCACAGCCTTTCATCCACAAACCGATGGGCAGTCCGAACGAACAATTCAGACATTGGAAGATTTACTCAGAGCTTGTGCCATGGAATTCCAAGGCAACTGGGAAGAGCACCTATCTCTAGCAGAATTCACCTACAACAATAGTTACCAGGCCAGCATTGGCATGGCACCGTTTGAAGCATTATACGGCAGGAAGTGCAGATCCCCATCATGCTGGACATAAGTTGGAAAAGCGGAGCTGACAGGACCAGAAATAGTGCAAGAGACGACTGAAAAGATTAGTCTAATTCAAGATCGACTAAAGGCTGCTCAGGATCGACAAAAGAGTTTTGCAGATGCTAACCGCCGAGAGTTAGAATTTCAAGAAGGAGACTGGGTCTTCCTCAAAGTCTCTCCGATGAAGGGAATTGTCAGATTTGGGAAGCGAGGGAAGCTGAATCCACGATATATTGGGCCATTCGAGATCATCGAAAAGGTAGGACCAGTAGCCTATCGACTCGCGTTGACTTCGGAATTGAGTAATGTACACGACGTCTTTCATGTCTCGATGCTGAGAAGATACATATCCGACCCGACTCATATTTTAGAGCGACCGCCAATTCAACTTAAGGAGAATATGCGCTACGAAGAACAACCTGTACGACTTCTAGATACCCGAGTCAAGCAACTAAGGAACAAAAGGGTACCGCTGGTCAAAGTCTGGTGGGAGAATCAAACCACAGCAGAAGCCACGTGGGAGTTGGAAAGCGATATGAGACAGAAGTACCCGCACCTCTTCGATTCAGGTTTAATGACATTCTTTATGATATTATATTTGAATTTTAGTCTTTAGAGTAATTAGACCTACCATTCAGACCTGAGAGCAACGACAGTTTGGGGACCAAACTTCCCAAGGTGGGGAGAATGTGAAACCCCGATCCTTTTAATCAATTAAACTATTTTGAAAATTTAAAATTTTAAGTTTATAATTATTAATTTTATGGAGTGTTAAAAAAAAATGATTATTTGGTCTAAATTCAAATTTTAACGAAAATATCGGTAATGTGATGATGTTCTTAATTTAACCGACGAGGGACACATGAATTATGTCCGATCACTCGAGAATACTGAAATTGCAGTATTTTCGATCGCGTAGATATATAAATTTATATACATTAATTTTACGAGGGTTGTCCGCGATCGAAATTGATCAGATTTTGTACCGAACAGTCAAGACGGGACCGAATAGGCCCAACCTATTTTCTCATGGCTAGGAATTGTAGGCCATCATTTTTCTTAAGCTTACTTATATTATACACTAAGATTTTAATCATGCATGCATAAAAAAAAAAAAATTAAAAATTAAAAACACATGTATAATTGGTCAAAGCCAATAAAAATACATGCAATTGGAAAGCTTTGGAAGCAAGATTTGCTCCTCCACTACTTCTTCACGGCAGAACACACACACACACACTTGGCACATGCAAATCCTTTGGCTATAAATACACACACCTCACTAGCACACTCACACTTTACATACTTGAGAGTTCCTAGCAATTTTAGAGAGAGAGAGAGAGGGAGAGGAGCCAAACTAGCAAGGGTGAGTTAGAGAAGACTCGGGTTAGACTCGGGTCAGTCTCGGGACGTGCTCGGGACGCTCGAATCCGAAGCAAAACGCGACCGGAGGTACCGACTTTCTTTCGTCCTCTTTACGCACCTTACGTTTATAGGCGTTTCGTTTTTATCTCGTTACGTTTCGGGTCGAGATTTTTGATAATATTTGTAGCTTAGACACTATACTACTCATGCATGTTCAAAACCGGGGTCGTTATGTTGAAAAATACGAAGTTTTTGCCGTTTGAACGGAAAAAGTACACTGCCCAGTTTTTACCGGTAACATACCTTGCTAAATCACTCGGAGTTTTTATTCTACTGTACTTCTGCGAAAAATACTTATTAGGGGTTGTAGAAGACACATTTTAGCACGCATGCATGTTGGACCCGAGGCTCGGAGGGCTCGGGAATGGGAGTAACGGGCTGTTGAACGCAGCAGCTGTTGGGTGCAATTTCTGGCAGATTACACTGCCCAGTTTTGGACAGTGCATTTCGTCTTTCTCGTTTCGTTTCGAGTCAAGATTTTTGATAAGAGTTGTAGCTAAGACACCATACTACTTGTGCATGTTCAAACCCGGGGTGATTATGTTGAAAAAAACGGAGTTTTGGCCATCCGAACGACAAAATGCACACTGTCAGATTTTACCGGTAACATACCTTGCTAAATCACTCGGAGTTTTTATTTTACAACTTTTCTATGAAAAATACTTATTGGGGGTTGTAGAAGACACATTTTAGCACGCATGCGTGTTGGACCCGGGGCTCAAAAGGCTCGGGAATGGGAGAAACTCGCTGTCAAACACAGCTGATTTTCAGCTGTTGAAACTCAGCTTCTGGACAGTTTACACTGTCCAGTTTTGGGCAGCCCGGGCAGCCCTATTCGGGCAGCCCATGGTTCGGGCAGCCCCTGCTCGGGCAGTCCTTGTTCGGGTCAGTTTCGACACAAACTTAGTAGAATTGGTTCGGGTTGATCTCGTACGAGCATTATTTGAGTTTCGAGACGAAAAAAATATTATTTTTACCGGTAGCTTTCGTTAGAACCAAAATATTTTTAGACCCAACCCGAGACTAAGTGGTTGACCGAAACTCGTCACTTAACCCATAAAAACAGTACCTTAGCCGAACACTTAGAAAAAAATTAGACCACGTGACCCTTGGACACATCGAACGCCGTTTTTGACACGAGTCTAATAAACCATCGGAATATGCAATGTTTTTTTTATAAAAATAAATAAATAAATAAATTAGATTACGATCATACTAAATCCTATGACCCTTATGCTAGATCCCGAAGTCGGTGACGCGTAGGGCAATACGAGAGTTTTCGGGCGAACGACTATCGAGGTGAGTTTTGTTATGCCTTGTTTACCGATTTTAGGAAAAAAGTGTACATATTTATCTTTTTGACAAAAATTCATGTATTTAGTATCCATGTTATTCATATTGAAATCAATTAAACGAATATTGAGATATTTATCGAAATCATGAAAATTGCTCGAATTATGAAAATTGGCATAAATGAGAAGTTGGCAAATTTGACATGTTTGGTAGAAATGTGGTTGATAAATAATATTTCCATGCTATTCGGATTTACTTTTATAGATTATCGAGAAAATTATCGATTAAATGTTCATACGGTGTCCCGACCGCCAGGGGATAAGAAATATGGCGAGGTGAATGAAATAAGGTGAAAGGATCGACGACCGATAGATCCGCCGGATGACGTCATGCCGATTTTATATCTGATAGGGTAGCTCCCTATATTCGGTGACCGTTGAACAAAATAACTGAATATTATTCTAAATGGAATTTGTTCCTAGAAGTGAAAATTCACTTTGAATCTGAAATGAGAAGTTTGACTTCAGGAAAAGAATTACGATTCTTTATAAATGTGATGGATCACTTGGCATAATTGTGAACTATAAATTATTTTAAATTGCACGTATACGAGAAAAGTCATTTTCTGCCTGAAATTCGATAAGCATTGTTATAACGAAATTCACACTAGCCTAGTGCTTAAGAGTTGTTGTTGATTACAACTACAGGTGCTTCTGAAGTCGAGGACGCTGCGTGATTTTGTGTATCTTCGTCAAGTTATTAGATTTTCATGTTGTTAGTAATGTACTCTTTATTTTAGACTTATGTTTTTGTACTTTTTGATACCTGGCCGAGCCGCCTGTGGCCGAGCCAAGGATTCTACTATGGATGATGTAATAGTAATTTATCACTAACACTTCGGGAGTATTTTAAATGTTATTCCGCAATTTTTTTTTATATCGCACTCTGATATTATGGAAATCCCTAAACCAGTTTTATAAATTGAGGCCTTGATGGATTAAACCCCATCGGCCGGTCGCGACCATGTGTTTTTGAGACGGGTCGTGACATAAACAACTCGACAAATAATGTCAAGCCCTTTTGTAACTCTTCTACAGCTACATGGCCTTACTTGCAAAAAGCCAAAACACATCTAATGCAAAATCAAAAACCCAAGTTCTTGAATAGGGTACAGTAAACATGAACTCGCTCCTCGTCCGTATAAAAAAATTGTCCAGTCAGAAAAAGATTAAAACATTTTTTTCACAATTTACTACATAAAATGCACCAGCTAGTATTGAGTACACTAGGAAGACTAGCCTTACTGACTTCAATTGGTGCTAATTGAGGTTCTAGAGCTTAGTTGCATGAAGCGAGGAAACGAGAGGATGTGAGTGTCTATAGGAGCACGTGTGTGTATATAAATATATACATATATCTGTTGATACAATGTGATTATTCATATAAATTAACTAATATAGATACTCCAAAAAATTTAGTTTTTTTTTTAGTGAATATAAGTAAATTTTATGGTTTTACAAAATACTAAGTAAATCTTATAACTACTTCATATTTTCTCATGCTTGCTATCCTCTGTTTTGTTTCTTTTGAGATCATAGGCTTAAAAGTTTCTATCCTATTTTGGAGCGGGCTCCTCTCTCGACAAGACTTGGAGAAGAGTCTAACTTGAGAGCAGGAGCAAGGTTATGAGGCAAATTCACCACTTTAATAGAAGAATCCTTCTACTAAGCTATATAGCATGACAAATGAGAAATTACATTAAGCATTAATGGTACTTTTTCCTTTGTTTTTTTACTGGACACATTGTTACAGGACAGTTGCTTTTTCCAACACAGTTTATTACAAATTTGTTTCTTCTTTTTCATCACTATAGGTTGTTACTTGTTATGCTGAATTCCCAATTGTCTATTTTCCAGTTGTATGGCTCCCGGGTCATGCAGAGTCTCGCGTAACATTGACGTGTGCTTTGCAAACCCACCAAACATCACCATCATTAGAGAGGAGGTGTTTCTAAGATCTATACTGCTACTTTATGTGGACGTATGTTGGCCCTTCATATTCATTGGGGTGTCTATACCAAAGACTGAAACATTACAATGCGAGGGTCCTTGTGCCAAGCTTTCACATTACGAGTTTTTCGTTGGTGGATGTACGTTGATTTATTATGCCTTTTGTTATAAGGGACTTAAGTTCATTTAATATTTGTAGTCCGGTCAAATAGCAAGGGATGGCAGGAAACAATGTACACATTCTTTTACGATAGGGTCATGATTCATAACAACTGTTGATGCAATTTTCTATTCTATATGTCTAACCCATGCCGCTAAAATGAACGTGCTTGTAAATTAAAAATGAGAAGTGAGAGTTTAATGACAAGATTTGAAATCTCTTCTTACCTTTATATAACAATAGCCAAGTAATGAATAATTAAAGCCCTTAAAATCCTTTCCAAGTTCATCATTTGGTTTATTTGAAACAGAGCATTTCCTTAATCACAAAATCTTGAGCACATGATTTCATTTAATAGAAACATAAATGCTTTTGGCTATATATTATGTATAACAGTTTGAGTTCTGTACAAGCTAGATTGGCCAAAAAACACGCACCAAACTAAAAGTTTGTACTGATCATGCGAAACTCAATGTCTTGTTACTCAACTCTCGCTCTCTTGTTCTTTTTCGTAGCTGTGGTTTCTACTCAGAACTCAACTCAAAGTCTCTGTGGGTCCGAGGGGGAGTGTGGGTATTGTAGCTGCACAGGAAGAGCCTGTCCAAATTTGTATCCAGGTACGTACTAGTTTTGCAGAATCATGCCGCCTAACGGAAACTAATCAACTTCAAATCTTCACCCCCATAACATGGCCTTTTCACCCCAGTCAAGGTCTCGAAAATCTTTGGTTTTAGCTTATGAAAATGTGTTGCATGGCTTTTTCCTATTGAACTAGGATCATAGCTCCACAGGTAAAATGACTGTGAAGGTTGGTGGACATCAACTGCTGGTTGAAACACAACAAATGTGATACACGCATATATATGGGCAAAAAACATTTAAGTTCCACAAGTGTTTCTGTACGTCTTGGCCTAGAAATTGCTAATTCTATGATTTTGCCTTGATGTTATTTGCATAAATTGTTTTCCGTGTTGCAGGATATGAATCTCAATGGCCTGAACTTGAGGGCATAAGTGCAGAATAGGCAAAGAAGACTATTGAGACGGACAACCCATATGTGAAAGCATGGATATTCCCAGAAGGCACTTTGTTTGAGGACATCATATGTTGCAAGCGTGTTCTTTTGATAACTCGAAAGAATGACTGTCCTAATGGTCGAGTCATCAACTCTCCTTTTGTTGGGTAATGAATTTTGTAAGACCTGATGTATAATGAAAGGTAGACGACATTCAACGATAAAGTTTGGCTCGTGCCTCCACAGATGAAGTATGATGTACACCTTGAAAAAATGTATCATGCTTAGAACTTAGAGAACCCCAAATAAAAATCTTATGAATTGGGAATATCGGTACAAAATAAGGGGGGGAAACCCATACAAAGTGTAGGCGGCTCCCACTTACAACAAAGTTTTGAAAGAGGTAGTAGGTATGTAGCTATAGCCATATTTATGTATGAAGATTTGATTCTCGTAACTCAAATTCTTGCGGCAAAGTTGGGCAGATAGAAGGAAATGAAATCATAGTAAAAAGAGAAACATACAAAAATATGCATCATCATATACCCCAAAATAAAAAAAAAATAAAAAAAGGATTAAAAGCTCCACTTGTTACCTCATTCCTTAATTACAAGCTTTGGGAGAGAGAATTCCCTGAAATCACACAGACTAGTCTAGCAAGAGTATTAGCAACTAATTTAGCTTCTTTGGGCCAAAACAAAATAGGACCTGTGCAAGCTTTGAAGGCCAACTTGCACATGCAAGAGAGTTCTAGCACATCGATGCATCTCTAACATCGTAAAAGGTAAATATAACAATAAGACAATATATTCAATGAGAGCCTTTGTTAGATGGTAAGAGAATGGTATAAGAATGTAGAAGAAAATCCAATATGTTTGGAGGAAAAGATATGTTGTCGTCTCTTAAAATGTCATACATATTAAAAGGATACCTTTGGAGGATCCAACACTATCAAATGCAGAGAACATCTGGTGGGGTGTGGCCAACAAAGTTGCTCAAATGATCAGTTATGATATTTAATGTTACATTGAATTTGGACCTACATACATAGTAGAAGTCAAGGAGTAATTAAGCATTTGCGGTAAAAAATCCATAGATGTATAACTGGACTTTGGAGAAGAGTATATCAAGTAGAGGATTTAGTAGAAAGAGAGCTTAATATTGTGATTTCCAAAATAACCCAAGCGTGAACAAAACTCTTGATATAAACAACACGAATCCACCTATTAAATACATACGCAGATTATCTATGACAAAAGCAGGTTATACATAACATAATACATTACTTACTAATCCAGAAAATCTATTCTTGCTGCCATGATCTTATGGTTGAGGAACAATTAACATAAACATGTTGATCGAAACATCATAGGGGCATCGATGAAGTGCCTTATCTTATTTATACACATAGTACGGTCCTTAAAAGAAAAGGTGACCTAATGGTGAACAATGTTAAGTTGTTAACAATCAGCTTACCAGAAAAAGATTAAAGCAACAGCAAACAAGCATGTAAAAGCTATTATGAACACTATGTCATGACCCGTCTCAAAAACACATGGTCGCGACCGGCCGATGAGGTTTAATCCATCAAGGCCTCAATTTATAAAACTGGTTTAGGGATTTCCATAATATCAGAGTGCGATATAAAAAAAAAGTGCGGAATAACATTAAAAATACTCCCGAAGTGCTAGTGATAAATTAATTATTACATCATCCATAGTAGAATCCTCGGCTCGGCCACAGGCGGCTCGGCCAAGTATCAAAAAGTACAAAAACATAAGTCTGAAATAGAAAGTACATTACTAACAACATGAAAATCTAATAACTTGGCAAAGATACACAAAATCACGCAGCGTCCTCGACTTCAGAAGCACCTGTAGTTGTAATCAACAACAACTCTTAAGCACTAGGCTAGTGTGAATTTCGTTATAACAATGTTTATCGAATTTCAGGCAGAAAAATGACTTTTCTTGTATACGTGCAATTTAAAATAATTTATAGTTCACAATTATGCCAAATGATCCATCACATTTATAAAGAATCGTAATTCTTTTTCTGAAGTCTAACTTCTCATTTCAGATTCCAAGTGAATTTTCACTTCTAGGAACAATATCCATTTAGAATAATATTCAGTTAATTTGTTCAACAGTCACCGAATATAGGGAGCTACCCTATCAGATATAAAATCGGCATGACGTCATCCGGCGGATCTATCGATCGTCGATCCTTTCACCTTATTTCATTCACCTCGCCATATTTCTTATCCCCTGGTGGTCGGGGCACCGTATGAACATTTAATCGATAATTTTCTCGATAATCTATAAAAGTAAATCCGAATAGCATGGAAATATTATTTATCAACCACATTTCTACCAAACATGTCAAATTTGCCAACTTCTCAATTATGCCAACTTTCATAATTCAAGCAATTTTTATGATTTCGATAAATATCTCAATATTCCTTTAATTGATTTCAATACGAATAACATGGATACTAAATACATGAATTTTTGTCAAAAAAGATAAATATGTACATTTTTTTCCTAAAATCGATAAACAAGGCATAACAAAACTCACCTCGATAGTCGTTCGCCCGAAAACTCTCGTATTGCCCTACGCATCACCGACTTCGGGATCTAGCATAAGGGTCATAGGATTTAGCATGATCGAAATCTAATTTTTTATTTATTTATTATTTTTTTATAAAAAAATTGCATATTCCGATGGTTTATTAGACTCGTGTCAAAAACGGCGTTCGATGTGTCCAAGGGTCACGTGGTCTAATTTTTTTCTAAGTGTTCGGCTAAGGTACTGTTTTTATGGGTTAAGTGACGAGTTTCGGTCAACCACTAAGTCTCGGGTTGGGTCTAAAAATGTTTTGGTTCAAACGAAAGTTACCGGTAAAAATAATATTTTTTGTTTTGGAACTCAAGTAATGCCCATACGAGTTTTAACGCGGACTAAGTCTACTAAGTTGTGTCAAAACTGACCCGAATATATCCCGAGTCAGCTCTGCCCGAACTGCCCAAATAGGGGCTGCCCAAAACTGTCCAAAACTGGGCAGTGTAATCTGCCCAGAAACTGCGTTTCAACAGCTGAAAAATCAGCTGCGTTCGACAGTGAGTTTCTCCCATTCCCGAGCCTTCCGAGCCTCGGGTCCAACATGCATGCGTGCTAAAATGTGTCGTCTACAACCCCTAATAAGTATTTTTTGCAGAAGTATAGTAGAATAAAAACTCCGAGTGATTTAGCAAGGTATGTTACCGGTAAAATCTGGCAGTGTACATTTTGTCGTTCGGATGGCCAAAACTTCATTTTTTTCCACATAACCACCCCGGGTTTGAACATGTACGAGTAGTATGGTGTCTTAGCTACAACTCTTATCAAAAATCTTGACTCGAAACGAAACGAGAAAGACAAAATGCACTGTCCAAAACTGGGCAGTGTAATCTGCCCAGAAATTGCACCCAACAGCTGCTGTGTTCGACAGCCCGTTACTCCCATTTCCGAGCCCTCCGAGCCTCGGGTCCAACATTTATGAGTGCTAAAATGTGTCAACTACAACCCCTAATAAGTATTTTTCGTAGAAAAGTTGTAGAATAAAAACTCCGAGTGATTTAGCAAGGCTTACTACCGGTAAAACTGGGCAGTGTATTTTTTTTTTCCGTTCAAACGGCAAAAACTTCGTATTTTTCAACATAACGACCCCGGTTTTGAACATGCATGAGTAGTATGGTGTCTTAGCTACAAATATTATCAGAAATCTCGATCCGAAACGAAACGAGATAAAAAACGAAACGCCTATAAACGTAGGGTGCGTAAAGAGGACGAAAGAAAGTCGGTACCTCCGGTCGCGTTTTGCTTCGGATTCGAGCGTCCCGAGCACGTCCCGAGACTGACCCGAGTCTAACCCGAGCCTTCTCTAACTCTCTCTTGCTAGTTTGGCTCCTCTCCCTCTCTCTCTCTCTCTCTCTCTAAAATGCTAGGAATTCTCAAATATGTAAAGTGCTAGTGTGCTTGTGAGGTGGATGTACTTATAGACCAAAGGATTTGCATGTGCTAAGTGTGTGTGTGTGTGTTCTGCCGTGAAGAAGTAGTGGAGGAGCAAGTCTTGCTTCCAAAGTTTCCTAATGCATGTATTTCCATTGGCCTACACTAGTTTTGCACATGTAAAATTTTGGTTTTCAAATATATGCATGATTAAAATCTTAGTGTATGTTATAAGTAAGATCAAAGAAAAATATATTCATGATGGCCTACAATTTCTAGCCATGAGAAAAATAGGTGGGGCCTACCCGGTCCCGTCTCGACTGCTCGGTATAAAATCTGATCGGTTTCGATCGGACAAACCTCGTAAAATTAATGTATATAAATTTATATATCTACGCGATCGAAAACACTGCAAATTCGGTATTCTCGAGTGATCGGACATAATTCATGTGTCCCTCGTCGGTTAAATTTAGAACATCATCACATTACCGATATTTTCGTTAAAATTTGAATTTAGACCAAAGAATCATTTTTTTTAAAACTCCATAAAATTAATAATTATAAACTTAAAATTTTAAATTTTCAAAATAATTTAATTGATTAAAAGGATCGGGGTTTCACACACTATGTAATCAAACTCAGGTTCATGCCATTCTTAATCACTTTATTCTTTTAAAACTCAAAAGCCTAGTTTGAATATGCACTTCTAAAGTGCCTTTACATACTGTAAAACAAAATCTACTCCATTCTTAGAAATAATCACATTGCATCAACCGTTTACCCTACCTTCCTTGCAAAATGACATTAACTGTTGTGCTGAACAAGTTAACGTCCGATTAAACACCTCGACAAATAATGTCAAGCCCCTTGTAATTCTTTTGCAGCTACATGGCCTTACTTGCAAAAAAGCCAGAACAAATCCAATGCAAAATCAAAGCTAAGTTCTTGAAAAGGGTACAATAATCATGAACAACACCACGCCCCCTCCCAAACAAACAAACAAAAATTATCCTGTCAACATGACTTGACTTAAAAAATACATTTTGTAATAAAAATACAAACTTTTTTTCCACAATTTACTAGATAAATGCACCAACTAGTACTGAGTACACTAGGAAAGACTAATCTTACTAACCTTAACCAGTGCACCTAATTGAGGCTCTAGAGCTTAGTTGCACAAAGCGGGGAAGTGAGCGGATGGGAGCATCTATAGGAGCATGTATGTGTGTGTGTGTGTGTATATATATATATATATATATATATATATATATGGGTGATTATTCATACAAACTAATTTAGCCACTTCAAAAAATTTAGTTTTGTTTTAGTGAATATAAGTAAATGTTAATCTTCTTTGATTATTCAAGAAACAAAGTCATCAAGGAGTACCCAGTTATGCCTGGTGCCGATAAGAATAGCTACCCATGTATTGGATTTTCTGTTTTACTCCCTCTCGATTAGTCAGAGTGGCCAATGCCACTGATTCACCGGTAACAAAAGGTGATCATTTACTAAATCCTAAGTAAATCTTATAACTAATTCATGTTTTCTCTTGCTTGGTATCTTTTGTTTTGTTTCTTACTTCCCATGTCCTGACTGGTCGGCTTGACCTGTCAGGCTCAGCTACTGGCTAGTTTTGCTATTCGGAATGGCCCTCAATGGACCCCTTTGAGTTCTTGCTTTGACCGATCAGGCTTTGCCTAAGTGGAATTCCTGACTGGATCAACTAGTCAAGATAATGCCTTCTTGGTTTTGAATTCCACTGAACTTCCTTCGGACTTTGCATTACCCTCGAGCCTTGACACTCCTTCCGATCACACTTCCCCCATCTCTTGGGGTGTCGGAATCTCTTCCGGGCATTTGGGTATTGGAACCTTGTCATCGAACACCCTTTTTTCCCATAAAACTTGCAAAGGGACAAGAACTATCAAGCATGCATTATTGGATAATAACGACAATTAATACCTACACGTATGCCATATTAGGGTCCGTTGAGCCGCTATACGAGATATATTGCGGTCTGAAAATAGTGTTTCGGTGGAATTGAAGTTCTAAAGATAGGATTTGCCTATAGTTTTATTTTGACAATTATTTGTTGGGTAATTTGTGGGCAATTTGTTTGAATAGTTATTTTACTTGAAGGCCTGATGTAACAAATTAAGATTTATTGGTTTTTAGCATATTAGGAAAGGTATTATATTTTATCCACATATTTCAAGCTATTTGAGTTCAAGGTAAGTTCATGATTTGTTATATATGCCATTGAACTTACATTCACCAAGCAATATGGAATCCTTAACCACTCATTCGGACGTCCACGAAGACTCTCTCTCCCAGACGTCTAGCCTCACTGCTGGCACCACAATTTGGCTAGGGTGTCACACACTAAGCCCAATAGGGAAAACCAAAAGCCCAACGTGGTTTGCACAATCTTGTGCTACTAGCCCGCTTCGCCAGCGAACATCGTGTGGGTTGGGCCGAAGCAATACTAGATTCAGATGACCTGGATAAAGTGGCTATACATGTCTTCCAAGTAGCTCAATCCTAACACGTAGTTTCCGACCTACCGTCTGGTGCATCATAAGTTTAATGACAAGATTTCAAATATCTTCTTACCTTTATATAAGAATAGCTAGGTCATGAATAATTAAAGCCCTTAAAATCCTTTCCAAGTTTATCATTTAGTTTATTCCAAATAGAGAATTTCCTTAATCACAAAATCTCGAGCACAGATTTCATTTTATAGAAACATAAATGCTTTTGACTATATATTCAGTATAAGAGTTTGAGTTCTCTACGAGCTAGATTGGCCAAACAACACTCACCACACTAAAAAAGTTTGTACTCATGCAAAACTCAATGGCTTGTTACTCAACCCTCGCTCTCTTGTTCTTTTTCGTAGCTGTGGTTTCTGCTCAGAACTCAACTCAAAGTCTCTGCGGGTCCAGGGGGGACTGTGGCTATGGTAGCTGCACAGGAAGAGTCTGCCCAAATTTGT